>LOJH01018067.1:0-21953 GCA_001685095.1 Ellobius talpinus
GGAGGAGGTGGAAAATTTTTTAATAATAATAAAAAAGTGTCTGAAATAAAAAAATAAAAAGAAAAAAAAAGTGGGCTAGACTGCTCATTACTCACAGGTGAGGCTACTCACAGGTACACACCTTGACAGATAGACCCCCAGAGAGAGGCTCAGGCTCTCTCCTCTAGGAATTAACCCCTCATGTAGCCACAGCTAGTGGCTGCATTCGTCTCTGCAGGATGCTGAGCAAATAAGGGACTCTGGCACTCATGGTCTCTTTTAATCTGAGTCTACTACTGTTTATCACGCAGTATCTATGTCCCTTCCCCATCTCTATCCATGACACACTCCAGCATGGAAGGAGGACACTTCACTACCTCATTGACATTGGATTTGACCGAGTGACTAGCTTTTTTTTTCTTTCTGTTTTTTCAAGACAAGGTTTCTCTGTAGCTTTGGAGTGTGTTCTGGAACTAGCTCTTGTAGACCAGGTTGGCCTTGAACTCACCGAGATCCACCTGTCTCTGCTTTCTGAGTGCTGGGATAAAGACATGTGCCACCGCTGCATGACTTCTGAGTGACTAGCTTACCCACTACACCACTGTGAGTCAACATTTCAGTGTGCTGGCTCTAGCTGTTAGAAGGACCACCCTTCTGTTTCTCCTGTCTTAGGACCCTCATATCCTGGTTAAGCAGGTAATCTTTACCCTGGGTCCTAGAATGAGAACATACTGGTGGGGTACATGGCCACCACCAGTAACATATGGCAATAAAATACAGTAGTTGTAGTCATAGAGATTGTAGGGTTGTGTTTCATGTCTTCATTGTAGTGACAAGTGACTTATACTAGACTGGCACCCAGTGCTGGTGCTCCTTTGAGTCATTTGAATGACCTGTGGTAACTAGGCCAAAGGCCAAAGGAACTAGACACATAATTGCTGGGCCAGTATGTTAGCTTCAGCTTTTCCATGAATATTCTTCTCAGACTAAAACAGTTTCTTTTTTGTGCAGTTCTCTCAGAGCCTTTGTTATGAATAGAAAACAATACATAAGCTGTGGCATATTCAAACTGTGGGATACTACTCAGCAATAAAAAGGGGTAACAACTAAGATTTACAAAAGCATGGAGGAGTCTCAACATGCACTGAAGAAAAGAAGACAGACACAAAAGGTTACTCACAGTGTAATCTCATTCTGAAGTACAGGTGCCTGTCGCTTCTTAGAGATGCTGAAGGCTGAAAAGGTTTATATTTTTAAAAAATATTTTGAAATTTGAAGTATCTTGGGGATGGAATCAAAGTCAACTCAAAAATTACTTAGCTTTCACTTACATCTTATATAAATAGGTTGAAGGAAACTCTAAATAATTTTGCAATCTATTTTCTATCATCTATCTATCTGTCTGTCTGTTCACCTGTCCATCCATTCATCCTTGTGTGTGTATGTGTGCAGGCACAGTGTAGATATTCCCCAACGTATGTGTGGAGGTCAGAAGACAACCTTCTGCCATTGGTTCTCTCCTTCCACCATGCAGGTCCTGGGGATCAAGTTCAGACTTGGTAGCAAAGATCTTTACCTGCGGGGTCATCTCACCAGCCTCTGCAGTTGCATTTTGACTGCAGCAGGTTATATGAAGTTAGCTGTGGGGTTCTCCAGTTGTGTGTCATGCCAGCACTTAGTAGGCTGTGGATTTGCCAGTATTTGTAACTTGAGGTCAAGGCTGCTCAATTTGTAGATTAGGGAAAGATAAGATTAATCTATGGTACTAGGAGTTGTAAAGTGATTGTCTCTGTGTGAGTGAGCAGTTGACTAGAAATCAGAAAGAGTGGAAAGATGGAAACACCATCTATTTTGTTATGGGTGTCGTGTGCCAGATTCTACTGCTGAATTGTGGCTTGTATATGGGCTTGCAATTCTTCTGTGCCATGCCAAGGCTTGGTTCTCTTTGTCACTAATACTGCATGCCATTCCCAGCATGTCACTCCTCTGGAACCTGGTATTTGTTGTCACGTGTGCGACCTCTCTGCTCCAAAACACTCCATTCTCTTTTCCTTCTGAAACCACAATTGTCCACAAGGGAGGACAGAGGAGGACAGGAGTCTAAACTCTCTTGGTGTCCCTTTCAGACATCTCCTGTGTTTCAGAAGCACTCTTGCTTTTGAAACTATGTCTCAGGACTGAAGGATCTTCCTTTTAGAACAGCAAAGAAATATTTCTCAAAGTCTGTTTCAGTCAAAGAAGACTCAAGCAGAGTCTTCACTTTCCTTCTTATGGTGGAAACAGGCTACTTTATAGCTAGAAGTCCTTGTACTATAACATGTCAGGAGCCAGGGTAGATCAGATGAGCTGGGAGACATTCAGAAACCCATAATCACTGAAAGGAGCCATCCATCTGGGAAGGGAAACTCCTGGGCAGACGACATTACAGTTTCTGGTCCCTTGGGCAGCCATCTGCTTTCTTCCTCTAAAATCTTGTCTCAGTTCAGTTAATAAAACTGCTCAGGTACAGCACTTCATAGTTCTGAAAGTGGTTCTCTATATTGTTTAAATCATGTAATGTTTAGACAGCATAAAAATATATACCCCTGTTTTACAGACATTGAAGGAGGGGCTCCATGTACCTCTTGCATCCTGGACATCTTAGAGAGATGTTCCCTCGGGGACTTCAAGGAGACCATGGCTGCAAAGCTCCCCAGTATACTCAAAAGACCAGGTATTAGAGGAGAGCTGGTACCTCTCTTGGATCTAACACAAAATACACAACTCTTTGTCACATCAAAGCTTTGTAGAGTGCTAGGCTTGTTAAACTAGTCTAGCCAAGGCTGAGTAAGACTCTTCTAACTCAAACATTTCCTCCTTCCTTCCCCTTTATCTGCCCCCAGTTTTATATTTACTGAGACAACAACATGTAACAATATTAAAAAGGAAGAACTTAAGGCAAAAAGGAGAAAAGGAAAAATCAAATAAATTGTGTCTTTTCCAGTCACCCTAAATCACTACCCTTATCTTTCCTAGGACTCTTCCACATGCCCACCTGTCTTATGTCCTTTTTGCCATCCCCTAGACATCGCCTTGGGTTCCTCTTTCTGATCTGATGTTACGGGGATTTCTCTGTGTTGCTGTGAGGTCCTCTGTGGACCATGCTCAGTGGCTGAAACGGTTCCCATCAGAATCACAGGCCCCCTCTGCTTCCCTGCATTCCGCTCAGCTTCCTCACAAGTCAACATCAGTCTTCAGGATGAAGGCACTGTGTCCCTCTGTGGGCTTTCAGAGATCTATCTTCAATAGGCCTCACATTGGAGAATGAGACAGGAACACATACATACATATGCATGCTGTTGCAGCAGGGATCTTTTAGTAGGGCTGTTCATCAGCAGGTGAGTGTGTTCAAACCTCTGCTTTAAATTGGTACATTGGAGGCCAAGAGGAAATAGAAGGTAACAGCTCTCTAATGCCTTCATTTGCCCAGACGTTCAGTGGGGATGGCAATTTCACTTAAGGGAAAAATTCAGCAGGAATCAATTTTTCTAAATCAAATTCAAGGGTCACTGATAGTTAAGGCAACCATGGGTACGCTAATGATGCTATTTATAGTTTGGCTAATATGTATGCATAATAAGAGAAAATTATTTACAGAGATGATGAATTTAATATTGGGAGTGAAGCAGATTTACAGCCTGGAAAATGTAATTGCTTTTTGATATCAATTAAAGGACTGTTTCAAAAATCAATAAGAAGTTTAAAGAATAGTGCAAGCCTGAATGAATGATAAGTAACTTGGAAGCAATTTTAAAATCTTACAGCAGACAGTTCTCTTGAGCCTCATGAAGGGCTTTATGGGCCTTTGAGGAATAAGGTAAGATTTTTTTTAAAAAAAACCCTTCCATTGATTCCAAATGAAAGCGAAGCTTGCACACACCACTGAACTGCCACTTGTGTCGCTACATAAAGCCATGTTGGACACAGAGCCCTGGGAGTGATGAATCAGAGGGGAAGGGAAGGCTTAGGAACGGATGCCTTATGGGCTGGAGTCAGAAATGAAATATCAATGGAACCTTGGGAGAGCAACAAGGTCAAGGTGGGGAAAGAGAAGTTGGCATCGCTACTCCACCCCACCTTCTGTCCCAATTCCAGGACTGAGCATTTAGAGAGGGTGAGTAAAAGAAATACCAGAGAATCAAAGGTATCAAGTTCACCATTGCAGAGGTGGGTTTTGTCCACCTATTGGACGGTCACTGTGGTTGGCTCTGAAGAGACAGACATGAGTAGGGCAGTCTTGTGCTTGAGGAGCTCATGGATTTGAAGATGTGTAGACAGTAATTGCATGGTGAAAGTGTTCCTTTCCATGTATGGAGAACTTCATGACAAACAATTCATGCAACAGCTTGCCCTGTTGTTATAGGAGCCTACTGCTCCACTTAAGAAAATAAAAACAGAAATGATCCATCCAAGATCACCCTGGTAGTAAGTATAAGAGCTGGAAATCAAAACCAGGCATTCTTCTGGTGTTAAATGGAATAGCATTATTTCCAGAGAGGTAGAGTGGTGAATCTCTGCCATGTAGCGTAGAAGTAACAGCCACAAACAGTGAAGCTTGGTATGGTGAATACCCTATGCTGCAGGGCTACCTCGGTTCACTTCATATGGGACAAGCAGGAGGGAAGCTTGGATTACTGCAATTCCCAGGTGAAATGGCATATGATTGGCTCTGCTGGGTTTAGCAGGGATAAAAGGAAGGATGGTTTATGAGGACCACATCATAGGATGTCCAAAGAGGCAAGGGTGGCCATGCGGTAGTCTCACTACTTGCAGAAAAAAACACCATCTGGTCACCACCAACCATGTGGACCATCCCTGTCTTTCCTGATTCCCCGTAACATTTGTGTGTGGCAAACTCCATTGGTAGGTGATTCCTGCCTGGGCAGCTGAAAGAGCCTCCTGAGTCTCTGTGGAGTGTTTGCTCAGGTGACTGTAGGTCAGAGTATGCATCCTGCCTCTTCCTAGCTTTGTATTATGGGCTAGTTACTTAACCCTGATACGTTTCCATTTCTCTGATTTCAAAATGTGAATATAATACCTATCTCTAATAGGTTTAATTGGTGAACTTTAATATGTGATATTAATCTAAAGTGTCTGGGATGGGACCTTATTCAGAATGAGGGCAAATGTTTCTTAGTGTAACTATATTTACATCTATGTCTATAGTTATGTCCATCCTTTAATACTCGTATGCAAATAATCTTACCTGCAATGACAAATCCATACAATACTAAAAACCAAGGCAGAGAAACACTGGATTGCACAGACTTGGAATCAAGCCCTTTAAGAGCTGATCTGGTTTAGCTTGTGGATGGGACATAATCCTTGGCTAACTTGCTTCCTGGGATACCACATCATATGGTATAATGCCACACCCAGCTTCACAAAAGACTTTCAGTATCGAACAAAAGACACATATCTATCCTGATCAGATATGTGATCGTGCATTGTCTAACAAGGCATGGATCCTGCACCCATTCCTACTCACCTGTGAAAGCTTGTATAACTTGGCAAACTTCAATGTGTGTTTCTTCAGCTTTAAAATGGAACAGTGATTGCACCCACATCAGCAGACTTTTTGGGAGAATGGACTGAGAAATGTGTACACATCTTCTACAACCCTTACTCCATAAAAAGTGTTTTTAAAAAGTCCATTAGTATTAATATCAAAACACTGCTAAGTTTCTCCCAATGGGTTGTGGATGCAGCCAGTACATTCCTATCAATGCAGCTAAAAGTTACCTGGGCAATGGACTGGAATTTCCAGCTACAGAGGTTAATCTATATTCCATTTTCCTCATGGGCTTACAGAACAGTACTCCTATTGATCCCAAACCCAATTTAGATAAATTATATTGGTTCACAGATTGATCTTCCCTGAGTGTTGGCTTTGGCTCCCACTGTGATGTTACTATGAAGAAATTGGCATCATCTTGGGATAAGGGAGACATGGAAGGATCAATCCTAACATGGCGTATAAAGAAAACTCACAAAGCACACAGTGCTGGAGAGAACTCTCTCATCTGTGAGAACCGATGACCCTGATGAATGGTGCCATGGGCTTTGGGGGCACTATGGGCAGGTCACCTTGGTTGCTTCTGCCTCAGGTGCTGCATTCATGAAATGGGGGTAATTAAAACACCTAATTCAAAAGTTTGTAGTGAAGGTTAAATACATGCACCTATAAAGTGCTTATAATCTAGTAAATTCTGGCTGCTCATCACATATTGTCAATAAAACGTAAATCAAATGCATTAAGAGAGTTTCCCAAGGTGGGAGTGGGAAAGAAGATCTTGGGAATTCTTTCTAAATTTTGGGAATTCACCCTAAATTTCTCCACCACCCTAGAATAATTAGTGTTTTTTAAAGCAGTTCCTTGAAGAGTGAATTTCCTGAGGGTCAGCTGTGGGCTTTGCAGTACCCATGATTCTTCTGTGAACCTACAAGGAGGAGCAGGAACTATGAGGCAACACCTCCATCTCCAAGGGGATTCCCATTATAATGACTCTAAGCAGCATGCCCTCTCCTGATGTCAGGACTGGACAGTTGCTCTAACTCAGGCAAGGGGACATGGGGATTTGATGCATGTTCTGCTTTAAGCAAGAATCCATGAAAGGTTTATGCATATGTGGACTTTAGAAGCACAGTCAGGGAGGCTACTATGATAAATTGATGGGCTGTGGGCAGGCCAAGCTGGCTGGAAACAGGTGGTTCATCTTAAGGGGCTAGTACAAATAATATTGTCATCTAAGCAACAAAATAAGCCATACCCGCTGTTAAGGCACTGAAATCCATCCACATGCTGTCATCAACCTGGGACAAAACATTCCAAGTGTCCAAAACCCAGATCTAAAGATTAACGCCCACAACTACAGCCGGATCCAGGGCTACCCTCTTCTATCACTGTAAACCGGTGTTCATTTGGACTGGAAAGGCCATCTTAGTTGTCCATGCCCTTAGGACCTTAAGGGCCAAGCTGGAGAAATTATATATTACTCTGGAGACCATGGAGAGCTACTTGGCTGCTGATTTCCTTGAAATTTTTCTTTGCTTGGGTTGGTGTCATGGTTCAGTCAGTAAAGGGCTTACCTTGAAAGCACAAGAGCTTGACTTGAATCCCCAGAACCCACATCAAAAGCTCCAGGCACAGTGGTGCTTTCTGGCAATCCCAGGGCTGAGGAGGCAGCGAGGTAGATAGATCCCTGGGACTTGCTGACCTACCAGCCTAGCCTGCTTATCAAGTTCCAGGCCTCAATCAAGGTGAATGAGGAATGATGAATGAAACCAAGATCATCCTCTGGTCCCTACATGCATGATCACATATGTGCATGTGCAAACACACCCACATGTGCACCTGAACATTACACAAACAGCTGGACAATGATCCCTATTGCAGTGGCATTTGCCATGTCCAGCCTTAGTGGCTGGCATGAGGTCTTGCCCTCAGGATTTCCCATGGATTCTATAAACCTGGTGAGCAGTGGCACTGATGTGTACACCAAGGCCCCCAAATCAACCCTGAATCACTTATCTGCTCTGCTATCCTTCCTCGGATCCCAATTTTGTACCTGTGGGAGTTAAGCAACCCTCTTTCCCATTCTTATAGAGAAGATATCAGTGTTCATGCTGCGTGCTACATCTGCCCCTGCTCTGTGCATCCTGTAAGAACAATTATTTTATGCTGTTAATTCTTTTGCATGATTTTTTTCTCACCCTAATCTTAGACTGTCTTTCTCCCTGGTACCCTCCAAGGCTCTAGATCAGCCAGTGCAGCTTTGTGGCTGTACCTGCAGCCTTGATCCTACCTCCTGATTCACTTTGTCCTCTTGGGACAAAAGAGGGAGACATTAATGAAGTAAAGGGCCCCGAGAAAGTGCTGATATGCCAGAGAACAGTTTAGACCAACTGGAAAAGTTTCCTTGAAGATATAAATTGGACATTGATTTCTGATACTTTTAATTGAAAGAAGGAAGTGTTCCTTATTTTCTTTCAATGTTTTGTAAATTTGGGTAATTTTAGTAAGAAGGTTAGTTATACTGGAAAGTTTGATTAAAAAACATAATTATTTTAATTTGAAAGCATACCAAACATTTTTGGATAAAACAATCATTTCTGCTTTAGTTTTAAACAGATTATAGGATTCTTTGTTCTGTTCTCTGTAGATGCATAGTTAACAACAGCTGGCTCAAACAGCCACTTGATTGGCTTCTTTTTCAGACTCAAAGCACAAAAATGATACTGTTCCTTTTCTATCCAGAAATCCAACAGAAGGAGTAAAATGCAGTCCAATATAGAAATTTCTAGAAAATCTGATAGAAAACATCAAGGAGATAACCAGAATCCATTCGCCACACAAACGGAGGGCTTGGGAAGAAGATGAAGGCGAACCATGATGCTGTCCTATTACCCATCAACCTGGACATCTAATTCTGTCCTTTCCTCCCTATGGTCTCTCTTACTCTTCCGACCAACTGCCCACCACTTGATTTCTTAGGCAACTCTGTCAGCATGTCCATCTCTACCTAGGCTTTCTCTATACTTTTTGGTATTATTGATCATGCACCCCTAATCTATTAACAACTCCTTGAGATCTTGGAATCTGTCTTTTACCAAGATCCTCAAAAATGTAGTGCACAGGTCTTCATAGAACAACTTATATGTCAAATGTATGGTCCCTGTGAGGAAGGCAATCCAGAGGGCTGGTGTTGTACGTTTTATGACTATGGCTAAAGACCGAGATGGATATTTTGCAGCAACTCTATTATTGCAGGCTGGGTATAAATAAATGACTGAGAATGGGAGTCCACACGTCCATCACTTCCACAAAACCAGCTTTGGTAATCTGTTTGTTTGTTTGCTTGCTTGCTTGGTTTTTCAAGAGAGGGTTTCTCTGTGTAGCTTGGAATCTCTCCTGGAACTCACTCTATAGACCAGGCTGAACTCGAACTCACAGAGATCCACCTACCTCTGTCTCCCAGTGCTGGGATTAAAGGCATGCACCACCCAGCCAACTTTTGCCATCTGGAAAGGGGCCAAGGAGTTAAGACTTGGCTCAAGGGTGGAAGGCCTGCAAGGTCAGAGAAATGATGGCAGACAGAAACACAGAAGCTAAGCCCTGAGATCAGGTTGCCTATGTCAGAATCCTGATTCTTCATTCACTTTCTGAATGATATTTTTTTTAAAAAGTGCCTTTTTATGGCATCAAACAACCCCCAAAAAGATGCTGCTGAGAATAGAGAACACCAAAATTAAAAACAAATGTTGTAGAAGGGCCTTGGAAAGAGCATCTGGGGTTCAACCTGACAATATTCAGAAACTGGTGGCTGTTGCTAACATCACCTGGAATCTCTTTAGCAAGCCTCACAAATGCCTTCTATATGTTGGAGGATTGCCTCATACATGGATTTATCAGAAACACTTGTTAGCCATATCATGGGACAGCAGTGGGGGGTCATAAGATAGTTAACCTACACTTAGACCTGTTTCAGGAGCTCTCTCCAAACACGCATTTCTCTGAGGTCCAGCCACCTTCCCCTTTAAGCCACCACAATAGTTAACAAACTTTTCATCAGCTTGGGAAGTCACCTTCTGCCTCTCTGTAGTCTACACATCCCCAGAGTCTCATGCTTATGCAAACGGTAATTTATATTATGCCCTTATAGATTACTTTGCATTTTCTCAAAGTTTTTCATAAGCAGATCCATGCTTCTGTATTTACACAAGTCCTATTTTAACAAAGCACAGTTACTCTGAGCTGCACACATGGCTGTGTGCACAAACCGGTCACCAATTTTTATTGCTGAGTAGAATTCCAGTGAGCAAGCGCACCGTGCTTGTTCAGCCATTCATCTGTGGATAGAGCTTATGTTGTTTTCATTCTTCTGTATTTTTTTGTTTGATTGTTGTATCAAATGCAGCAGCTATGAATATGCATGTATCTTTGGGCATTTGCATTTGTACCAAGAATAGAATGACTGGGTCACGGGAGGTATATGTTCAGCTTTCTGACAAACTGTCTAACTTTGGTTCCCACTAGCAGTCCATGAGGGTTTCAGGTCCTTGGTGTGCTCACCAACATGGCTGTGGTTGGGCTTTATTTTTAGATTTTCTTCTAGTGGTTGCCTAGTGGGCTTTCAGTGTGGTCTTAATTCACATTTCCCTGATGGCTAGTGATGTCATACATCTTTTCATGTACTCATTGGGTTTATTAATACATTCTTTTGTTCACAAGTTTTAATCTCATTTCATAGGCTTGTCTTATTGAATGTCGAATGTTTTCATTCAGACAGTATTCTCTGATATATATTGGCCAATATTCCCTCCTAGTAGGTGTGGTTCTTTTTTGTTATTGTCTTGTTTTCTTGATGATGTCTTTTTGGACGCTCTTAAAAACTGAAAAATCGAACTTCCACATGACACTGCTATATTACTGCTAGATATATACCTAAAAGAATTAAGTTGGGTTATGGGGTACTTTGAGTGAGAGTACCCCTCTAGGCCCATATATTTAAATGTTTGGTCCCAAGTTAGTGGAACTGTTTGGGAAGGATTAGGAGGTGTGACCTTGTTGGAGTAGGTGAGTAGGTGTGTCACTGGGAGTGAGCCTTGAGAAAAGCCCACACCAGGCCCAGTGTTAATCTCCCTGCCTACCTGCTCCCATGCTTCTTGCCATAATGATCAGGGACTAATGCTTTGAAACTGTAAAAAAAAAAAGCCCCCAACTAAGTGCTTTCTTTTTATAAGAGTTGCCTTAGTCATTGTGTCTCTTCACAAGCAATAGAATAGTAATTAAGACAGGTTACTATGATGATACCTGCACCCATATTTATTGTTTCACTATTCAGAATAGTCAACAATATTCAGAATATTGTTTCACTATTACAGAACTGACCTAAACATTTATGGATGGCTAGAGAAAAATTGACACACACATACACACACACAGTGATAGAGAAGAATAAAATTGTGTGCTTTGTAGGAAAGTAGATAGATTGAAGCTAAGGGAGTTAAGCCAGATCCAGAGAAACAAATATCTCACACTGTGCATTGTCTCTCAAATGTGGGATAAAAGACACAGAGGTAAAATGAGGACTATTAGAAATGTGGAAGAGGAAAATCTGGAGGAAAGAGAGAGAGAGAGCCTGAGGGTTGAACTCAGGTACTAGGATCACAAGGCAAACCCTTTATTGATGGTGATATTTCTTTATCCCAGATGATTTGAGTCCATTGTTTTTGTATGGTGTGAGAGCAAGTGCAATGTTCATTAACTTTTTGTTTAACCATATAGATATCTGGCCCTCATTTTTAAAATACTTTTCCTTTCTAGTGAATTGCCTTAGTATCTTTGTCAAAAATCAACTACAAATATGTATTGTGGATTTATTTACTTACTTATTTATTTATTATATTTTCAAGGCATGGTTTCTCTGTGTAGTCCTGGTTGTCTAAGAACTTGCTTTGTAGACAGGCTGGCCTTTTAACTCAGAGATCTTCCTGCCTTTGCCTCTGAGTTCTGGGATGAGTCTGGTTTAGAATTTCTGGATTCTTGATTTAATATATATATATATATATATTTCATCAATATTAAATGGTTATATTTACTAAAATTAGGTCATGTAAGTTCCATAACTCTGATCTAAATAAAAGTTGCTTGGGTTAGTTTAGCTGCATTGAAGTTTTATATAATGTTCAGAATTTATAATTAGAATTAAAACTCTCCATATATTTTTTATCTTCTTAATTCTTACTAAAGTTTTCATTGAAATTGTAATGGATATGGAGAAAATGTTATCTAACAATAGAACCTTCTAATCCATGAGGAAAATCATTTATTTGTGCATTCATGTTGATTTCTCTTTATTTTTCTTAGTAATGATTTATTATCCCAGTAGAACAGTCTTTGGTCTCTTTGTTAGATTATTCCTACATAGTGTAGTTTTTACTCTAATCCATGTGGACATTCTAAATTTCACTTTCCACTAGGTTTTCCTTGGCACATTAGTAATAAAATTTACTTTTGCAAAAATAATCTACACTATGATATTGCTAAGTTTATTTATTTATTTTTATTAATTCTAGTAATCACTTTATTGATTCTGTTGGATTGTCTACATAAATAATCACAGGAAATACAACTGAAAATAATTTTGCATTTTTCTTTCTCATTTCTCTCCTATCTTAATGCAATCACCAGAACTTCTAGAAAAACACAGAATCTGTGTGGTGAAAGTCGGCATTCTTGGAACATTCTTATTAGGAGTCAAAGCATTCATTTCAGTCTTTTACACCAAACATGGTCTTAGTTATATTTTGTTTTACTTTGTTATGTATTGATACTCAACTTGAAACAGTTATTTTCCATTCTTAAATGGAATATGTATTTCACATATTCACACCAAGAATTTGTGTTTATTTTGACAAACATTTTTCCAAGTCTATTAAAATTTTAGGGATTAGCTTGTGGGTATCTTTGGAAAAATATGCACCTATTACACCATTTCAATCTGGAATTCTCATTGTCATTTACGGACATAGTGCTACTTAGTTTTTCTGTTTCTTCTTATGTCAATTTTGGAGCATTGATTTAAAAAATGGTTTATGTTTCACATAAATTGTTAAATTGGTTAACATAAATGCTTATAGTATTTTCTTATTCTCTTAATATACAGAGGCTCAGTGGTGGAAAACCTGTTCCATGTTAAATATTGGTGGCATATGTGTCTTTCTCTACTTTGCTTGATCTGTTTAGTTAGAGTTGATCAGTTTTGTTGAGATTTTAAAAAATGAACTAGCTTTCTGCTAAGATGATTTCCTCTTTGGCATTTTATTAAATCAGTTTCTGTGCGGAGATTCATTATTCTTGCCCTTCTATATATTTTGAATTTATTTTGTTCTTTCTCATTTCTTAATCTAAAATTTACATCATCAGTTTTAGGGTATTCTATCATAGTACAAACTTACCTGCCTCTGGCAAATTCTGGTGTATCATAACTTTACTGTCTTTTTATAAAAAAACAGTGTTGTCTCCAATAGATACTGTGTGTCTCTTGCATTCTTAAGATAATGATTAAAAACTAGAATCTAAAATTGAGAATGTTTTCACACCCTAAACTGGCTTTTGGAATGTTGTTATCCCTTAAATTAAAAACAAAACAATGTATTAACCTTGAATTCGAGACACCATTTAGTTCAATCGCTATTACCTCCTGGCCCACAATACTTTTTCTGAAGGAAAGAATTCTGTAATTGCTTCAAGTGTATCCTGTGCCCATGCTCAAGCCCAACCTGGCTGGAAACCCATGCCTTGACAACTTTGACAGTCTTCTTCTAGTGATTTTGAATCGATTAGAATTGTTTATTCCATATAAACAAGGAATTCCTTCCTTTTTCTGAATGGAATGCACTGTATCTTATGAAGTATGGGTGTGCTGGAAGGGGATGATGCTGAGTAGGGCTCTTAGAACTCATAAGGTAGCATGCGGGCTACAAGTCAGCTTCTGGGTACTGGCACAGCTCTGCCACAGTAAGGTTACATGTTCATAAGTTCCCTCTCTCTCTCTTTCTTCTCTCTCTTTCCCTTAGTCTGTCCTGTCAAGAGAGTGAGCTATGGGGTCCTTAGTGAAGACTGTGGGTGTAAAAGTCCCATATAGGCTAACACCTATACAGGTGGCTATTGCCTGGCACAACTCCCTGCTTTAACATCCCTATTCTTGGTCTTTATTTCTCCAGCAGATCCTATCTTCTATCTGCAAGGACTGGCTTTAGCCATTGCACAAAGACCTGTACTCAGAAGGGTTCTTAGTAACTCTGATATGCTGTTGTCATCTTGAAATTCTTAGGAACTTTCCCTAAGGGGTTTGCATTTTCATTTTGTACAGAGGCCTCACAAATGCTATAGCTTATCCTGCTTGGCCTGGAAAATTCCTTGAAGACACATGATAGTAAAGTGGGCTTCGCAGGCTCCCAGAAAACTGTTTACAAGTGAACATAGCACAGCACGTGCAGCCCAGGATGAACTGTTGTGTTTTCCACATCTCACTAGAACAAGCTCAGCAGCACTGTCCCACCTGCACGCCTCCTTGCAAGGAGAATTTTTGGAAGGCTGAGCTATATTTTGCCAGATATTCCTCATCATGCACCTGCCCCAGCAACTCCCCCAGTACTCATTCACATCTAGCCACCCAAGAATCAACAGCTTCCATATGGTGCATCCTCTATAAATGAAAGCACTTTTAATTAGTGATGGGACACCTCAAATAGTTTCAGCAGATGCTTCCATCTCATGAACACAGGCACATGCTTTGCAACTGGGCAATATTGTTCTAATAATATCATAGCCTGCAGCCCAACTGGGTGTGTCTCTCGGGGAGTCTTTCTGGGAGGCGGACATGGGTTGGGAGATCTATTTTGCTCACCCTCCTACACCCATGCCCTATCTTATGCCACCAGTTCATGTTGGCTAGTGGCTTTCTGTTTTGTTTTGTTCTTTAATATTTTGATTTCCAGATGTTTTAGACAGTCAGGAAAGGAGACATAGAAAGACATAATTACTTAATAATAATAGGAAACATGAGGAAAGGCATGGTAATTTCTTTTCTTTCAACAATTTTCTTTCAAAGAATGGGTCCAGTGATGCAAGGTGGCAGGGTAATACAGACATTTGCTGTCTCTCTGATAAGGGCACTGAGAGTCTGTGAAAGAGATATGAGGGTCATTTTCTTCACCCCAAACTCACTTAGGACAGAGGGGAGATGCACACAATCACTGAGCAGACTGGGTTTATTTCTGGAGGTGTCAATATGGTTCTGAGAAGTACTTGATGAGAGAGGTTGATGAGCTCACTGCACTGGGGAAAGTACCTTGCTTGGGTCCCTCAGATTCTGGTAACAATTGTTGCCCCACTAGTATTGGGGTTATCTACTTCTTTGCACACCATTGGTTCATGCTTCTGTCTCTTTTGATTCTACAAGAATGTGAGAGATACTTTGGTCCGTGAAACATAAGGGGAAGACTCCTTCCTTTTGCTATGGTAGTCATGGAAGCAGATACCAAGAATAACCTCTGTCACTGAACCCGTGAGAGTCAATTCATAACAGAGTCCAGGGAGCCTGGGATGGGCTTGGTTTGGCCATGGAGATCTTGAAGCTTTTGTTCGTGCAGTGCAATCTAACCTATACTGATTAATCTGCTAGTGATGAGAACTAGCCAAGCTTTCTGCTCTAGTGACTTCCCACAGGACTAGTCTGAGCTGAAACCAAGAGGGCTTCCTAGAAAGAAGACTGGGAATAGTTAGAGGGAAAACCAACCAGGGAGGATAGTTAATGTCTGCACATTTCAGGAACATATCTCTCTAGTTATGAAAGTAGAGTAATTAGCCAGGAGGCCCTCAGACCATTTTAGACGAGAAGAACATCTTGACTATGCAGCAAGGGGAGACAGAGAAGGTGACTCATGACAACTCAAAGGACAGGCTAAAATGGGCTGCCAATGGGTGCTACCTTAAAAAACACAAAACAAACAAACATATCCAAAAACAAAGTCTCCTGGCACACATGACAGCCTTGCTGTGCAGAGTCATCAAGGAACATCTTGTCCTTCACAGGCTGACACTGAACTCATCCAGGCTGCGTTGCGGTGCCCACAGTACACTCAGACATCTCATCTGAAGGTGAGTTCCCAAGAGTGCTGTGACTTCCTGGTATCTTGCCTAACAGTCTAGTAGACTCTTTTATTTGTCATCCTCCAATATCCCAAGGTCCCAAATCAAGCTCAGAGTGACACTATCCCATTTCTACTTCTGACCTGGTGTTGAAGATTCCCTGTTTAAAGCAAATGCCATCTAAACCTCAAAGAACCAGCTGATCATGGCTTCCACTGGAGAGCCCGTAAGGACACACAGCAATCCTTAAGTGCTTCATTTTTTTTAACCAAGGCAGGGCAAAAACAAAAATGAAAGCAAATAAGAAATAAGGCACGCTCCTTATTTCAAACCTCTCCCCCCCACACACTTCAATCTGTTTTATTACCAAGATAGTAAAAGTAATGGTGTTAAATTTAGATAAAAGTAAGGAGACATGGCAACTTTCATTTTAAGTGGCACATAACATATTTAAATTGGTCTCTCTGTGCAAATACTCCAAGCTGAGTCTCCGTCCAGCCTAGGAAGCCTCTTGTTTTGCCCACTGACAGTGCGTTGTTGAACAGATGGGTCTTTGGCATCCACTGTTGGACTACCCACAAGTGTCTCGTCTGCATCTACTTCATGCTGACTTAGGGGTATTGACAGATTGATGTAAAGCAGAGTCCAGAAGTCTCCTTCAGCCCTGCTCAAAGGTAAGGGACTTGGTAGGTGATCTGCAAGGGGTTCTTTCATCCTAAAAGAGTGATAGTCTAAGATAGGGTCCCCGGGCAATGGTCCTTGCACTGCCCTGCTGCTCTGACCTGCAGCTCTGCGTCACAACTGCCACTCTTCAGTCTGGCAGCTTGCCCTGCACGCTATTCCTGGTCAGCTTCCCAGAGGAAGACACAAAGAGATGAGATTAAAGAGCTAAATTTAAAAAGGACTTGAGTTTAGAAAACTGAATCCCAGCTCTCCATTTCCCTGGGCCTTGGTTTTTATTTCTGTGAAATGAGGAGCTTGAACTGATGCTCTCTCTCTGGGTGCTTCAACACAGGGAGAGCACCAAACTAGTTCCATCCATACAGATAGATGAGCCCATTCCAGGGAGTCTGATTCAGTAGGTCTGAGATGGTACAAGCTCCTAGGTGATGTTGATGCTGCTGGTCAAGGACCATACAGGGAGGACTGTGTTTTCCACCTTGTACTTCCTTATACAGCCCAGTTTCCAGTCGTAAAATCTTGAAAACAGAGACATCAGATAAGGTGCCTGTTTGAATTCATGGTGCTGAGCAGTGTCCTCCTGGGCTAGGGACTATCCTGGGGTAGGTAGGGATGGCTGAGACAGGTGGGTATCAGAACAGTCGGGATATATGGGGGTCCTGATGTCTCCTGAACTGACCTTCAGGGCTATGTCATCACTTTGATTTTGCATGCTCCTGAATCCCCTATCTCTTATGCCCTTTATCCTGATATGTGGAAAAATCAATGCCTGGAAGGTATTAAAAAAGCCATCGAATTGCCCTTACCTGCCACCAGGTGACACTTGATATTGATTTAGCTTATGAAAGTGATTCACAGGTTTGCTGAAGCCTGGAAAAGATCAAATGTTATGAGCCTCATGATCCCATCTTCCATCTCTGCTCTCAGCTAACACCAGAAGAGATAATTGGGAAATAATAGACCAAAGAAGCTTTTCCTTTGGTATGCTCACACATAGACCAAAACTACAGGAGAATCATTTCATTGGGACACAGGGATCTTAGCATCATTCGTTTTTATTAAGGGCAATTTCCCCTTTAAGTGCAACATTCTGTAGATGTGACCATAATAGAACAACAATTTTTAACACAACCAGTAAATCAAAGAAAAAAAAATCACTGCAGATGGGGAGCTCTTTACAGATGTGCCAGTGGTTCTGCGCCAGGCAGGCCTCTTTTAAAAAGAGAAGGGCAGGAGTCTGCCAAAGAGACTGGATCAGAGTAGCTTGGACTGCTAAAGAAAGCTATCCTTCTTTTAAGTAGAAGAATGCTGGTAATGAGACAGATGATTGCTAGCTGTGACTTCAGGCAACCCCAGCCACTCCTAGTCTTGATTGATGGTAAGAAACAATGAACTTACTTGTGGGGCTGTTACACAGGCTAAGATTGTGCAAAGGGCTAATGGGCTGGTACACGGCAGAACAAGGGTTAGGCTGCTCTTGCATTGTCACGGTGTTGGAAGTCATAGCGGCTAAAAGTAGAAACAGCGGCAGAAGAGCCGAGTTTCCGTTTATTCCGTGTTGTGGAACCTCTGCGATCTGCATCGCCTTGTAAATCAAGGGAAGACCACATCTCCCATCCTCCTTCTGGCAGTCTAGAACCATGTGAAAGAATTCTAACCAATGGGTGGTGTGCTGTTTCCAGGCTGAGGATTAGAACTGTTTTTTATAACATGTTTCTTGCCTATGTTGACCTTGGTCACGAATACCGTGTTTCTTAGCCACAAGACGGAGGAGGGCTACACGACCTGCACTATAGTTTGTACGCGTGATAAGCAAGCCTTCTCCGACCAGGACCCTGGGTGGGGCCCGGGATTTTGTTACTACTGTGTCGCTGATTCTCTCCTAGAAAACACAAATGCCTACTGCATGTTAAACAACCACTTAGAAGGATGAATAAGTAATTTGGCCTCAATTAATCTCCACAAAACATCCTAAATTCTTTGGTCCCTCATCCTGTTGGCTCACCGCTCGAGCCCTGCAGACACAGCTTCTGCTGGCACAGATTATAAAGCACACCTCTAGGAAGGGAGGAGACAGGGGTCTTGAAACTGGCCACTGCTTTGCACAGAATTTCTTGCCCTCACTAGGGTAGGACAGGGGACCCTTTATTTAATCATTAAGGGATTCCATGCTCTTAATCATCCAAGTTCCATATGGAATCTCACTGCAAGTTCATGACTGCTGTACTTTATTTCTAGAACATTCATTTCATCATTTGTGTGGCTATTCTTTATGATTTTGTGCTGTCATATATAACATCATGAGTGAAATGAATATTGTTACATTGGAATTCTTTTGTTTAAATCTGATTAAATGCTGTAGACTGTTTTCTCAGCAAATGTCTTTACCATTCCCACCATGGAATTATGTTCTCTATTGCTACGCGTTCCCCATTTTTTACTGTGATATTTTATATTGATATTGTTTGCTGTCTTTATTCCATTGCCTTTAGAATGTCCTCCACACAGACAAAACACCCTCTATGTTGTTGTTTCTGTTTAGAAACACATCTCCACGTCTGGAACTATGACCCCCACACAAGATAGCCCAAAACATGTTAGTTAATATTGGTAAGAAATTTTTTCTTATTCCATTTTCAACCTTTGTCTTTGTCTTAAGCATGATTCCTATTAAGATGTTATCTTAATTAATTTGTATTAGTTATCAAATGCTACCATATTTTTGTTTAATTGAAGTAATAGTACATTTATTACAATCCTGAGGAGGTGTGCCTGCTTCTCCAACTGGTAGCAAGACTGTAGCATCACTGCCAAGACATTGCTATTGATAAAGTCACCACCATTTCTTACCTTTTTCTGTACTGATGCATCTGTGTGCAGGGGAGTGTGTACCTGTGTGAATTCGGGCTCCAATAAAGGCTTTTATCCAATGTTACAATCAAACACTATATGACTACAATACCATCAGAGCCTCTTCTGAATGACTTTGATAACATACCTAGCCTTGGCACTCTACAACCTCCTCTGTGCTCCATTTAAAAACTTTGTATTTTCAGGGCCTAGAGAGATGGTTCAGTGGGTAAGAGTGCTTGCTGCTCTTGTAGAGGACCAGAACTCAGTTCCCATCATCTATATCAGATGGCTTGCAACTTCCTTTAAGTCCAGCTCCTGGGGATCTGATGTCCTCTTCTGACCTTGTCTTAGTTAGGGTTTCTGTTGCTGTGAAGAGACACCATGACCACAACAACCCTTATAAAGGAAACCATTGATCTGGGATGGCTTATAGTTCAGAGGCTTAGTTCATTGTCATCATGGAAAGAAGCATGGCATTATACAGGCAGACACGGTGCTGAAGAGGTAGTTGAGAGTTCTACATCTAGATTGGCAGACAGCAACAAGAGAGTGCCACACTAGGCCTGGCTTGAGCATCTGAGACCTCAGTGACACACTTCCTCCAACAATACCATACCTACGACTCCAGCAATGCTACACTTCCTAATAATGCCATTCTCTATAAACCTGTGGGGGCCACTCTCTTTCAAACTACCAGAGACATCTAAGGACACACACACACACACATTTATTTAAAAAAGGTTACATAATTGGAATTGTACAGTGTATACAATTGGAGTTTAACTTTTTTAAGATAGCATTTTATACCGTAAAAGATAGCATTTATGCCATGGTTAAATATTAACCATTTAAAAATGCACCATTCAGTAACATTTGGTACCTTTTCAATTTGTCGCCATAACATTGATTACATCAGAACCCCTTTGTTACTATAAAGGAAGAAATTCTATCCATTGAGTTGCTGTTCCAGCCCCAGTCTATGACAGCCACTACTCTGCTGTGTGTCTCTATGAGTTTAGTTGTCCTGTGATGCTGCAAAACAATCCCAAACCAGTTAAGAATTATGGATAATTAAAAGGTTATTTATTTGAGGGGATAAACTTACAGAACAGACATCAAGTATAATTAGAATTACATCCAGCATAAATAATATTAAGCAAGGAACATATGCTAAATGTTTTAATAACCATTCTATCCTTTGTAGTCTAAGTCTTGTATGGGAAATGACTTGGCTAGATCATAAGAGTACAGTAACTACGACTATCTAATCTTTAACCCCATCAAAGGCCTGAGAAGGGAGATAATATTACTTGAGCAGGCAGGAAGTACAATCAAGTAGCTTCCAAAGAGAGCAATCCAAACCTGAACAATCACCCAAAGTCGGTTCTTGCTGCTTTTCAAAGTGTAAGAGACCACACCCCAGTGGGCTGGTATCTTAAAGGCTATTGGCTGAAGGAGCAGAATGTGGTCCTGCAGCAGTCCTGAACATTTCACATAGAAAGATTCACATGTCATCATTCATGTGATATTCTTTCCCTTACATAACTGTCTGATTTTTATCCATGTTGTGTTATGTACCAGTAAGAATACACTGAATACTATGTCCATTGTACTGATATACCCATTTTTGTTTATTTATGTACCATTCATTGACATTCTTGTTGCTGGTATCCCCCAGTTACTGTGAGTAATTCTACTCTGAGCAGTCAGGCTAAGCTTCTGTGTGGCAACCGTTTTCAGCTCTTTAAAACATGTATCTCAGAGTGGAATTCCAGGATTGGATCAGATGGTGATTTTCACATTTTCCAAGAAGGTGTCACACTGTTTTCGAAGATTGCTGCACCATTTCACATTCTCACCAGCAAGGTGTGATCATCACCAATGCTCCTCCACGTTTTCACCAATGCTTGCCATTTTCCATTTGGTAGCACACATAATTGAATAGCCACAGAGTGGCGTCTTGCTGCGGTTTTGTAATAATTGCTGGTCAGCCTTCTCAGGGCTGTGTCAGCCATCAGTGCCTCCTTGTGGGATGATATCATTCAAGGGTCCTGCTCATTCCTTCATTGGTTTTTTTTTATTATTACCGTAAGAGTTCTTTGTGTATTCCAGGAACCAGACACTTCTCAGGCCTTTCCCATTGTTATTCTATTTCTCCCTCCGTGCCTTTGAAACACTAAACTTTTTATTTTGGTAAATTCCCATTCGTCTGTTTTCTTCTTCTGCCTTTTGGGCATCACATCCAAGAATCCTTTGCCAGAGTCATGGGGATTTGCTCTGGCAGTTTGTTCTATAAATTATTTTTAAGTTTTTATATTTAGCTTTCTCAGCCCATTTTAACTTAATTTTTATTAATATACAATCAGGTTGGATTGTAACTTAATTTTTTTTTTGCTTGTGGAAACCCAACTTTTCCAAGATTGAAAAGACTATCTGTTCTTCCACCATTGGATGATCTTGGCACCTGTGTTTAAAATGAAGTGACAATAGATGTGTAGATTAATCTGTGACTGCCACTTCTACCCCTGTCTTATGCCAGTACGATGATGTTCACAATACTGGTAGCTTTGTAATAAAGTTCAAAATTGGAAGATGCAACTACTATAACTTTCTTCTTCTTTTAAAAAAGACTGTTCTTGTAACATGAGGGCCAGCTTGTTGGGGTTTCTGTCCCACCTGGTACCCCAACAAGCTGGCAAGCCCCAAAGAAAATCACACAGAGATCTCTATAAGTTATAAAACT
>LOJH01018068.1:332-2832 GCA_001685095.1 Ellobius talpinus
CAAATAATGACATGGAGACTTCTTATTACTTATGAAAGCTCAGCCTATAGCTTAAGCTTCTTCCTAACTAGCTCTTATAACTTAAATTAACCCATTTATATTACTTTACATTCTATCATGTTTTGTTACCTCTCTTCCATCTTGTACCTCCTGCTTTCTCTCCATCTCTCCTTGTGTCTCCCTCTTGTGCTTAGATTTATCCTCCTCTTCCCCCACTCCCCCCTCTCTCTCAATCCTGCCTGTATCTCCTGTCTAGCTATTGGCCATTCAGCTCTTTATTAAACCAATCAGAAGGTGCCTTGGCAAAGACACATCTTTATAGTGTAAACAAATGTTTCATAACACACTCACCTCATCCCATCCATCCCAAGGAAGTCTCTGGGTGTCCCCACGGAAGATGCTCACAGCAAGGCCAGCAGGGGACAATGTGGTTCATGGTGGTCTCTCATATAGACAGCCAGACTACAGGCTGTGGTTACTGGAGGAACTGAGAAGGGACTAAGCCAGGGCCTCTTCCTGGTTGTGCTCTAGGGGTGGAATCAGGAAACTAGAAGTGAAGGTTAGAGGTGTCATTGCAGAAGCGAAGAAACTTCCTGCTCTTTGCATCCACCTGACTAGAGGCCAGACCAGTAAGGACCACTGTCCTCTACTGATGGCACAGGCTCACTCTGGATGGATGATGAATGTTTTAATTCTGAAGGTGAGTGGGACAGTCTGTGTTTGAGAGAACTGGGAGGTATGACATACATTGGCAGCAAAGCAGAGTTTTCTAGTTAAATAATTTTGAGTCTTAGGGGAAACAAACAGAATCACAGCCATCTAATTTCTAAACTGCTGTTTTCCTGCCCCAGGTTCTGTTTACATACACCGCATCCCCACCATCCCCACCCTGTGAAAGTATATAGCTCTGCAAAACCATCAACAGTGGCTTATGTGATACATGTTATTTAGATTATCCCAATTCTATTTTATATGCTTACAGTAACTTTTAGGAAGGGCAGCTTAAGGTTTAATTGCATGTTTTTTGAAGCTGGAAAGTAAAATAGCATCTTAGTTAGGGTTTCTATTGCTGTGAAGAGACACTGTGACCATGGCCACTCATAAATGAAAACGTTTAATTGGGGTGCCTTACAGTTTTAGTAGTCTAGTCCTTTATCATCAGCAGAAAACCAAAACATCCAGCCACTGGCTCTTACCTCTGCCTCAGTTTGAAATGGTGATCCTGCCTATAGGAATCCTCAGACTGAGACTCCCTGAGAGCCATCTCCTCCCATCTTATATTCCCCTCTAGTGCTGGGATTAAAGATGTGCACCACTATTGCCCACTTTCTATGCCAAACTAGTGTGGTTACTGGGATTAACAGTGTGTATGTGTGTGTGCATACGTGTGTGTGCACGTGTGTGTGTGCACGTGTGTGTGTGCATGTGTGTGTGTGTGTGCATGTGTGTGTGTGTGCACAGGACTATGCCTGCAGAGGTCACATATTCTCTCTCTTGACCATGTGAGTCATAGATGGCTTGGTAGTTAAGAGCTCTTGCAGATCTTTCAGAGGAGTGAATTTGGTTCCCAGAAGCATGCACCATTACAGTTGCCTGTAACTCCAGCTCTAGGGCATCTGAAGTCCTCCTTTGGCCTTTGTGAGCACCTGCATACACATGGTATGCACATGTGCACACACACAAATAAATAAATATGGGCCTATTCTAGAAGCAGAAAAACTAATACATACAATTTGCTTGATGAGACAAAATCTCCTGCTCCCCTCCCCGTTGTTTTTCCAATGTTCTTCTTTGCTTCTAAAGATAGGAATTTACTTTTGAATCTGATTTAAATTTAAAGTCTCCAAAGTGAGGAGGCCTACAGGGAGTGTTTGAGCGACTCCTTAGTCTACAGCACTCAGTAATCAGGGTCTCTCAGACCCGAAAGATCAAGGGAGATTTCCGGTGAGATGAGGAGCCTAGGTGTTCAGGGCTGTGCATCAGGTTAAACTGGAAAGCTTCACATGGCTCCAGTAACCTGCCCTTCAGGCTTGATGAGTCTTTTTAGCTTAAGCTGAAAATGAAAACCCTCTTTCGCGACTGGAGACATTCCTTCTTTGATGACTGTGTTGAAGAGGAGGCCTATGTGAACATCTACATCTTTAGGAAGGCTGGCAAGGGGCTGCTGATTGCATGGCTTTCTGAAAAAGCCACTCAGGACTAGAAAGTAGGGTTGACTGAGTGGAAAGGGGTAGGTTGCTGATGAAACAAGACTAACAATGAGTAGACAAGGATGGGAGTTAGGAGCTGAGAACATTGTGGCTCATCTCCCCATTCTCTCTCATTTTGGGTCTGTTTGAAAATTAGTCTCCATAATGCAAAAAGTTAGAAGATTTCTCAGATCAATATGGCCAGCCCATGGCCCTGTGCCCCATGGGTAGTTCTTCACCGTGTACAGTTCTCAAAGCAAGCCTGGATGAAGGAGATATCACAATAGATCACAGTAAAGGTTTGAAAATGA
>LOJH01018068.1:5332-18708 GCA_001685095.1 Ellobius talpinus
CTCTCCATCTATTCCTTTGAGGCAATGTCTCCCTCAGAACCCGAGGCTTGCATTTTCTGGGCTAGGTTGGTGCCAGTGAGCTTCTGTTTGATCCTCTTGTCTGCCCTGCCTCAGAGCTGGAGATACAGTCATGAACAGGATGCCCAGATTGCTGTATAGGTTATGGGATCTAAACTCTGGCCCTCATGGTTGGGTAGCACCTGTTTTTAAATGCCGGACCGTCTTTCCAGCTACGCTCAGCCACTTGTGAAGCTTCATTTTGTGTCCTTTTACTTGCTACTACTCTTGAGACACACCGACGTTGCTCAATCTCTCTGCTATTTTGCAGTTGTGGCTGTGTCCCGAGCCACCTGATTCTAGCTAACACCTATGTATCCTTCATCTCACAGCTGAATTTCTACTATTTCAGGAAAATATCCTCCGATTCACAGTCCTGGTCTTGTATGAGAGTTAAAAACATGCCCCTACTCTGAACACTTTGTCTTGTAAAACCGATTACAATTTGTAAGATAAACCTATCTACCCATGATCTTTTAATCCGAGCTGCCTCTTTCATTAGGCAGTGACTCCCACTGGGGGTGAGGCTGTTCGGTTTGGGCTCCTTGAGTTTCCCAGGTAAGTAGTAGGTATTGAGCTTTAAATATATATACAATACAGTTCAAAGATTCAGAAAAATGTATGTAATTGTGATGGTTAGACTTCAGTGTCATCTCTGGATGTGTCTGTGTGAGTGTTTACAGAGTGGGTAGTGAGAGAGGAAGACTCGCCTGGATGTGGGTGGCATCATCCCATGGGAAGGAGCTCAGGCGCAATGAAAGGGAGAAAGGCCAAACCCAGAGGGGCACTGGTGACAAGGTCCTTCCTCTGCTTCCTGGACCACCGTGATGTGAATTGCTTGGCTACATCACACCTTCCCCATCATGATGAACTGAATCCTCTGAAAAAAATAAATCCTGGAATAACTCTCACTCCTGGGGCTGTTCTGCCAGGTACTGGGTTGTGGTGTTGAGAAAGTAACCAAGGCGGAGACTTTTACCAGAACGAGTGCCGTGTACTCTCCCGATGGCTTTCATAAATCCAAACCTAGCCAGAATTGTTTCAAAGCATTGTTTTTAATTTGTAAAATTACATTTATTTACTTGTTTTGTGTGTATTAGAGGACAGCTTTGGGGAGTCAGTTCTCTCCTTCCACTACGGTGGATTCCAAGAATCAGCTTCAGACTGTCAAGTTTACTGACAAGTGACTTCACCCAGGTGGCCATATCACCAGCCCTCAAAAAATTTCTTTTTAAGAACAAAAATATTGACGTTAACTAAAACTTGTATGAGTTTCTGTCAGCCCTTCAGCTCTTCTTTCCTCACTGGAGAAAGCTCTCATCATAAAGGTATTGTGTTCCACTTCTGCAAGACTAAGTCATAAGTTGCTTGGATAATCTAATTGTAGATCCAGAAATGATAATATTCAGCTTTGGAAACTGTATGTGAATGGCCAAACTCTATCTAAGTTGCTAGGTTATAGCTCATGCTTAGCTTTTTTCCTTCCTTCCTTTCTTTATCTTCTTCTAAGACTCTCTCTCTCTCAGTGTGCGTTAGAGCCACTGGAACTGGAGCCACAGATGGGCGGCACCTTCATGTGGGTACTAGGACTTAAACCCGGATCCTCTGCAAAAGCAGCCAGTGCTCTTAATTGCTCTTAATTGCCGAGCCATCTCTCCAGCCCCTTAGCTGGATTTCGAATACAGCCCAGGACTGCCTGCCCGTGGAACACTGTTGTCCACAGTAGACTGGACCCTCCTACATTGGATCCAATCAAGACAGCCCCACAGTCGCCCATAGACAAGCCCGCAGACAATTCTTATCTGAGTAAGCTCTTGGCTGAGTGAGACTCCCTTTTCCAATGACCCAAAGCTGTGTCCAGCTGACAGTTAAAACTAAGACCCCCATCAGTTATATGTCCTAATCCGCCCATAAGAATTCTCAGAACACTCCAATCTGTGATGCAGCAAGTCTCTGGCAGGGCCTCGGGATTTCTATTTCTAGTACGGTCCTGAGCGACACCCACTCACTATGCTGCACTGAAGAGTACAGGTTCTAGGCCACAAAGTTAGTAAAGGTCCCACCCTCAGCTCTCTGTCCTCGGTCCCATCACAACACGCCCTCTCTGCCAGGTTGGGGTCTCAGATCTCGAAGTGTCTAATATTCAAGCTGAATGTCAGAACTCTGACTACTTTATGCAAACTATAAAAAACTTAAAGAAAGCGTGCAAGAAGACTGATTCACAATGCCTGTTGGAATTTTTGAACCAACCAGCATCATTCCGCTAAGCACGCCATTCATGAAGTCTCCTGGGTGAGACTCTTGTTCTCTCCCAGCAGCTCTGCTTTAAAGTTTCATTGTTAGTTGAGGAGTAGGGCCCGCCCACTGGGCAGCACTGTTCCCTGGGCATACCGTCTTGAGCTGTAGGAGAGAGCCAAGCTAAGCACGAGCCTATGGGTAAACCAGGAAGCTATATCTTCTATGGTGTTTACTGTACTTCTTTGATTGTGCGTGAGTTCTCTGAATGATGCTGTGTGAAATAACAAGTAGGCCTGCCTCGACTTACCCTGATGACAGACTGTGATCATCACGTGTGTGCCTGGTGCCCACAGAGACCAGAAGAAGGTATCAGATCCTCAAAGACTAAGTTCCAGACAGTCGTAAGCTGCCATGTGGGTGCTGGGCTGGGAACTGAACCCAGGGCCTCTGCAGGAGCAGCATGTGTTCTTAACTGCTGAGCCATCTCTCCAGTTCCTTGGCTGCCGTGTTTTATTGCAGTAACAATAAGGAAACAAGAACACGGAGTCTGCAACTTAAACTCGGCTAGCCTCAGTTTACTTATATGTAAAACAAGAATGACAATGTCATTTATGACTCAGAGACTTTGTAAGATTAAATATTAACTAACATTTTTTGACTACTTACTCAGTACAGGTACTATTCTTGGTACCGCTCATGTGAACATCTTGGGCAAACAAACAAACAGAAAATCCTTGGCACGTAGTAAATGTCTACTCATTATTATTATTTCATTTATGAGCTGAAAAGATTAAATGAGATGCTGCATGTTTACTTCTCAGCATGCTTAATAAATATTCACTATTTGCATATAAAAGTGTTTGTCTAATGAATACCAAAGATTCATGTGAGTCTTTATGGGAAGTGGGGACTTAGTCAAAAAGGTAACTGATAGGGATATTCCTAGTGGGAGAAAACACTATAGAGAAAAACTATTCATAGCATTCCAGTTTCTTTCCTCCTCTGTTTTCCATAAGCTAGAAAGCTAAGGGAGCTCTTTGAACTAATTGGGAGGGCCACAAGGGTAATTAACTACCCTCTAATTAAGCTGATAATAGCTGCCCTCTATTGGCAAGATCAAAAGCCAGAGAAGCCCTGCCAATGAGGGGCTTTGAAGACAAGCTACTCCCAGTGGTGAGAGCCCAGGAGCTTGTACAAAGTAGGTGAGAGAGTCTGACACACCTGCGGGTGTCTAAGAGAAAGACAAGAAAGGCACAGGCAGATGCGGAGTGGTGGTTTGTCAGACAAGGGCTCATGCGCACTCGGGTACTCAGGGCTCTTTTGTAACCTTGCTATGAATGGTGTCACTGAGAGTAAAGACTCATTTAGCAGTTGGCCCACAGTTTCAAATGTAGAGTCTCTGTCTCTTGGAAAGGGGTTTGAACGGGAGAATAAAGTTCCTCCTCAGCTAGGAGCAGGGGACCAAGCTTCTGGTCTCCCTCCATCACTTCCCCAGCTAAACTGACCACTCCTCTGTGTCCCCCCAAACACCACTGACTTCCCTCTTGTGGTATTGTGGAAATGATGACCATTTTCTCTGTGTAGGGCTGGTCTGAGTTCCTTTTCTTGGTCTTAGCTTTCTCTTGTGCTGTCCCAGAGAAATATGGCATAAACCACATATGTGATTTTTAAGTTTTTTCTGGTAGGTAATAGAAGGGATAATGAGAAATAGGTGAAATGAATTCTAATAACACATTTTATTTAAATCAACATACCTGAGTATTGTCACTTTGATATGTCATCAATATAAAAATATCAAAGGTATATTTTGAAATCTCTTCATTTCAATATTGGGCTAGCGATCATTTGAGCTGCACTGTATATTTTGGACTTCACAGATGTTGCAGTTTGGACTAAACACACTCCAAGTGCCCAGCATGTGACTGATGGTGTCTATTGGATGGTGCTGGGCTAGAGGATACGTAGCTTAGACACAATCTCTAATTGGTCTTTTTATTGCCAGAACTTCGTGCAACTTCTGGAACATAAACATTGTTCCATAGATACATGCAGTAAGCAGAATTTTAAGGTAATTTCCAATGTCTTTGTCACTGTGTATCTCTCTCTGTCTCTCTGTCTCTCTCTCTCTCTGTCTCTCTCTCTCTCTGTGTGTGTGTGAGAGAGAGAATGCAGGTGTACACTTTCTATGGTGGAGGTCAGAGGACAATCTTGGGTATTGGTCCTCACTTTCCTTCTTGCTTGAGGCAAGGTACTTCTGGGAATTCTGCCTCTACCTCCCATCTCACCACAGGAGTGCTGGCTTTATAGAGTTACACTACCAACTCCGGCTTCACTTGGATTCTAAGGACTCAAACTCAGGTCCTCGAACTTGTGTGGTATCTCTTCAGCCCCCATACTCTCTTAATTCTATGCTAAAGGGGAGATTGTCTTGAGGGAAACAGAGTGGATTCTTTGCCTGGAGCTGGAAGAAAGCACAGGGTGATTTGCAATGGCCGCTCTTGGATTGTAGCTGGTTTGAGGAGCTAAACCAGGTCTAGAAAGCAGCTAGCAAGAAAACAGGGGCCTTTGTCCTACAACGACAAATTCCCACAGTAGTCATCTCGTAACTGGATATTGATCCCCCAAAGAAACGCAGTGCCACTGAAACTTTGATTTGAGCCCAGTGAGCCCTAGAGCTGAGCATCCAGCCAAGTGGCACCCAGATTCTAGATCTTTGAGCCAAGACACAGGGTGTTGTTTGGAGCTGTTACGTTTGTGGCGATTTGTTACACAGCAGTAGAACAGCAGCGTAGTAAACACACTGTAATTCAGCAACCACCACCCAGCTGGTGGTGATGCCTCTAAATCTCTACTATGGTCCACAAGGAGTAACCCTAACCCTGTCAGAGTAGGTCTGGAAGCCAAACCAGCAGCAGAGTGGCAATGCATTTATGTGAGCTGTACCATGGTACCAGCTACCTACTGCGGAGATCCCTTTCATTTTCCTAGTACCATTTTCATCCTAAGGAAGGCTAAATGAAGCAAGAAAAGGGATCATGCTGTTAGAAGTATGTTTGAGACCCTCATCTCGTGAAAGAATGAGTACTGATTAAGCAGAAGGAATTAGATGTTTATAGCATGCTGGTTAATTTTTGTCAACTTGATGTAAACTGGAGTCAAATGGGAAAAGGAACCTCGATGGAAAAAATGCTTCCAATGGATTGTCTGCAGGCAAGTCTTTAGGGCATTTTCTTTCTTTTTTTAATTAACCTTTTCTTTTTAAAGATATATTTATTATGTATACAGTGTTCTGCCTCCATGTATGCTTGCAGGTTTGAAGAGGGCACTAGATCTCATTACAGATGGTTGTAAGCTACCATATGGTTGGTGGGAATTGAACTCAAGACCCCTGGAAGAGCATCCAGTGCTCTTATTCTCTGAGTTAGGGCATTTTCTTGATTGCTAACTTATAGATAAGGGCCTACTCTACTTGGGGCCGTACCACCCCTAGGCTGGTGGTCCTAGCTCAGTTGTAGAGCAAGAGACTCTTAATCTCAGGGTCATGGGTTCGAGCCCCATGTTGGGTGCCAGATAAAGCATGAATAATAAAAACCCAGAGACAGAGACACTGGGGTTCAAGTTGAAAGAGCAGAAAAGCAAAGCAGCCAACTACTATAGAGCTCTTACCTCTACACAATCCTCAGACTGAAAAGAGAGTGAGTTCCTATTTCCTCCTGCCTTATATTCCTCTCTAGTGCTGGTGTTAAAGGTATGTACCACAACCACCTGGGCTCTTTGTCTAACTAGTGTGGCTGCTGGGATTAAAGATATAGCCACCACTGCCTGGCCTGTATGGCTGACTAGTGTGACTAGTTTTGCACTCTGATCTTCAGGAAAACTTTATTAAACCACAAATAAAATATCACTATAGTATACGAAAGGGGGAGGACCAAACAATGAGGAACAAGTCAGTAAGCAGCACCTGCCATAGCCGCTGTTTTGTCTCCTGCTTCCAGGTTGCTGTCTTGAGTTTCTGTCCCCACCTCCCTTCAGCCTGGACTGCAGCTGTAAGCTGAACCACACCCTTTCCTCTCCGAGTTGTTTTAGGTCATAGTGTTTATTACAGCAATAGAAAGCAAACTAAGACAGAGAGTCACAGTGATTGGAGCTGTCCACATTTGCTGCGCCTGTGTTGTAGGCCAGAGGCTCTCTTCCTTGCCTCACCCATGCCTCCTCGTAGCCTTGGGAGGAGACAGTATTAACAGTGTCATTTTGCATATGTGAAACCAGAATTTTCTTTTCTTTTTCCTTTTTTTCTTTTAGTCTTTGAAACCAAGCAGTGAAGGTGATTGGGAAGTGGAGGAGCAGTTTTGGCTGTAGCCCTTTTTAGAGTGGGCTAGTTAGACTCAGATGAAACTCTTCCTCTGGGATGCCAGTGAGCTCTGTTTACTCTGTAAGTGTTCTCTTCATACCCTTTCCTCTAAAAGATGGAACTTTCCCAGGTGGTCACATTTACTGTCTTTTCTTCTTTCTACTTGGCGCTTTAGCCATCATTGAGTTCTGTGACTCCTGGCGCCATCTCTGACCCAGTTCTGAAAGGTGCAATCTCAAAAAACACCCTGAGTTCACGCTTCCTGGGATGTTTCCACTTGGGTTCCTCACTAGCTCTTAGAAACTTTGTCCTCTGGGCGTGATGTAGCCATTGTGGTCTCAAAAACAGAGCAGCTGTGATTGCCTGCACGAGGCCATCCCATGACTGGGCACACTGGCATTCTCCTGTGGAGAGAAAGGCTCTTTGGAAAGAGCTGGATAGGCTTCTCATAGGGTGGTACACACAGGGGCTCACGAGGTGAAGGACGTGTGAGACAGCCCCTCCTGAGGTTATTAAGCAGTTAACAGTTGAGAGGAAGGGAGACTCTTCTTTAGTGGTGTAGCTGCTTGTAAGTTTTCTGTGCTCCTTAGTAATCCCCGGCCCATGCTCCTCTAAATAACAGCAATTAAACTCATGGATGGACCAAGCTGGACTTGGGAGCAATCATTTCTTTTTGTCTCTTTTTGATTCCCTATCTGGGTGGACTAGACTTGGTTTATGTCTCTCTAGGGAAAGTTAAAACCTTGTCCCTCATGTTCAGCTTTTCCATCATTGTGCTCTGAAGACAGAGTCTTCTGCACACTTGAACTCTGCTATTGATGGTCATCACTGTCTGGTTCTTAAGTTGAAACACTAAGGTTGGTTTTTGCCATTTCTCATCTTCTTTGACTTCACCCAATCAATTGCATTGCTATCTTAATCTTTTCAGACTGTTTATGCAACCACTTCTTCTAAATTCTCTGGCCTCCTGAACCTTTCAGTCCAGGAATCTTACTGAATTCCTTCCTTCTCCAGCTTTGAGTCCATGGCACTTGAAATCTGCCACCGTTTCCCATTGTCCCTGGTTCCTCCTCATTTCTATTTGCATAACTTGGCACTCGACTCTGCTGTTGCATGCTGGGAGGCTGAGTGGTCCGGGAACAACTGCAGGGGAGGAAGGTAAGGTTGACAAGATTCTTTCCCAGCTGTCATTGGGGTCTGAAGACCAATACCGTCACCCTCCGGGGCAAAGCGGAGCCAGGTATCTATCTATCCATGGCGCTTAAAGAGAAGAATCAGAACAGCTCTGGGATCCTCACCTGCGCTTCCCCTTAGAGCTCTTCCTGTCTGCCTCACGTGGGAGAGCATCACACAGAGATGAACAGGTCTCTTTAAGCGCAGGGGACACGGGCAGTATCTGACTCATGCCTAGAGGACAAGATGCATGAGGTAACTGCTAGGCGGAGACAGCTGACCTTTAGTGGGACCAGAACGGCATATCCCCTGCCGGAGGAAATACAAAACGCAGAGGAAGAGTGCGTGTGTCTGGATTGTAAGGGAAGAGCCCTGACCTGTTCTTATGACCGCAGGTGAAGGGTTAGTAGCAGAAGGAATCGGAGGTATCGCTGAATGGAGGAGGAGAAGCAGACAGGTATGACAAATGGCCGCTTCAGGGGAGATACTGCTTGAACAATGAAATTCCGATGGGAGGGGCCGTGCTGTAGAGACTCCGAGGAGGCTGTAGGTCAGAGGTTCTCAACCTGTGGACCGCGACCCCTTGGGGGCGAATGACCCTTTCACAGGGTTCAGCTTAAGGCCATTGAGAAACACAGATAATGTACATTCTAATTCCTAACAGTAGCAAAATTATAGTTATGAAGTAGTAACGAAAATAATTTCATGGTTGGGGTAACCACAACGTGAGGGACTGTATGAAAGGGTCACAGCATTAGGAAATCTGGGAACCACGGCTGTAAGTGCTGGTTGAGAGACTAACCTCAGCCTGATGCCTCAGTGGGAGCCAGAGGGCAGTTACACCAGCACCTTTCTATGCCACCCTGTATGACTTTTCCTCCCCTTATACCCGTGTCTAGGGCACAGGGAGTGGCTAGAACGGATTCCCAACTGGAGCTCCTTTAGTCTAAACAGCACACCCAAGCTTGCAATGCAGTTTGAAGTTTAATTATTATAGTCCTAGGCACATTAATATATAAATATAGGCTGTAATTTGGGGATGAAGTAACCAGCGAACATTTTATAGTCTTAGAGGATCAATTGTTTTGCCTGGAAGGAAGAAAAGAGCTAAAGGAAACAAAAGCATTCAAATGGGTAGGCTTCACAGAGAGAGCTTGCTGGGATGTATGAGGTTGGTGGTCCCATCCCCAGCCTACAAAAAACAAACCAAAAATCAACAAACGAAACATCCAACATCAAAACCCCAACACCAAATTGGAGGTGAAGCGTACATTGCATCCTCTTTGAGTCTAGGGAGATGACTATCCTGGGATGGGTCCTTAGTATCACTGAGAGCGTAGATCGTCTCAATCCATAGCTAGGTTCAACTTTTAAGCCGTGACGATAACTCTTTTTGTTCTACGAAGGTTTCTTGATATTCACACTGCTTCTTACTCTCTGAAGAGCTTGCCCCAGTATTCACAGATCACATCAACTCCACCTAATAAGACACCCTCTGTGTCTTCTAAATGACCAGAGTTTAGAACTCTATTTAAGATATCCGTTGTGAATTAACATATATGTAATTCAGTATGTAATGGATGACTTCACTATTTGAAAAAACTCTAATCTGGGAAGGAGAGATGCCTTAGAGTTTAAGAGTGTGCTAGCTACTTTCCCAGAGAACCAGAGTGTGGCTCTCAGCACCCACAATGAGTGTTTGATAGAGCCTATAACTTCAGTTCCAGGGGATCCAGCAGCCTCTTCCAGCCTCTGGGTACTCTGCAGGCATGTGTACATGCTGATACAATCTCTCTTAACACACACATGCACATAAAAAATTCTTTAAAAACTATTTAAGGGTCCCTCGATGTAACAGAGAAGGAAAAAAAGAACTATTTAAGGGAGAGTAAATTCAAGAGTTAAGTGCACTGGTTGCCCACCAGGGTTCAATTTCCAGTGCCCACATGGCAGCTAACAACTGTCTATAACTCCAGCTCCAGGGGATCTGATGTACTCTTTGGGTCTCCACAAGCACCAGGCATGAACATGATGCACAGACAAAGTGCAGGCAAAACACCCATGCACATAAAATAAAAATAAATAAATAAATAAATCTTTAAGAAAGTAAAAAGAAAAATTAGAACAGTGTATTCTAGGCAGATGGACTTAGTTTTTTTTTCAGTTGTGTGCAAAGGTTTTAGTGTATCACCTTGTTTTTAATATTGCCTTGATTATCATCTCATTTTCTATGCTGTGAAACTAAACTTATATCTTGAATTGAATTTGGGTTACTTATTCTGTTCATATTGAAATCCACGAGCAAATCTAAAGTCAAATTTCAATTTATATATATTGCATTCTGTAAACTATGTCCACAAGACAACCATTTCTATGGTAAGTGTTACACAATATTTGAAGTGGGGCCTTTCATATCTTTGGTGTTCCCCTGAGAGAGCCTTTCTAGTCTCGTTTCTCTTATTCCATCTAATTACAGATTCATTTTAAAAGCAGTCAGGAGCAAGTATACCCTGAGCATCTAAAAATGTTACATTTAATGTATCTAATGAGTTTTTAATTCCACGATAACTAACAAAAATAATTGAAAAACGGAATTGCTAATGGAGGCATGCTTTTCCATAAAAGTAATTTACATAATCATAAAAGGACCCTAAGTTCATTATGGAAAATTTGAAAATTGCAGGAAAGCATAAAGAATAAAATAAAATTCAGACATAATCACCCTGCCGTTACCATTCCATTCTTGAGCTTTTCCAGGCTTTTCCATTTCCAAAGTCAGAGAAGTAATGTGTGTTTCATTTCATCCCACTAGTTTCCCACACAACATTGTAGCCACCTTTTTTTAAATATTTTCTCATTAAAAATCATCGACTATCTAGTTTGTATGACCAAATTGAATTCCATCATTCTATAATATCTTATAACTTGCTTTAGTATGTGTTTCATTTGACCTTATAATGCGTAGTCTTGCTCTTATAATTTAGCCATCCTCAATGTGATTTCTATTAAAAGTACAGAATTTTAGCTGAACGTGGTCACACATGCCTGTAACCCTAGTACTTGAAAGGCTGAGGCAGAAGGATCATGAATTTCAGGTCAGTCTGGGCTCCATGGAAAAATTATATCTCAAAAAAAAATCCTAACCAACCAAGCAAATCTGGAATAATCTAGATGCGTTTTTATCCCATTATCAATACTATTAACTTAAATTTTTGCTACATTGCATTTTCTTCATAATCTATAAGGAATTACATTACTATTTTAGATTTGGCAAAAAACAAAAAACAAAACAATAGAGGTCTCTCTGGCGTCTCCTGCCATCCTCTCTTGCGACCACTCAGTTGCTTTTCTTACCACTTGCCAGGCCGCTTTATTCTTCCCCTTTCCTTCACTGTCAGCTTGTTTCTGTGGGATTTTTTCTTCTAAACGCTCATTACAGAAAAGTCAGGCATCCTCCAGAAGGCTTGCGGCACTTCTATTTCCTCACATGTCATTGCGGTCCCATCCGCCAGGAGACAGACACCCTGCTCCTCACAGTGAGATAGAAAGCCAAGATGCCAGGCTTCAAATCTCCTCAGTTAGCTGTAGAGTTGTCGTGTGTTTTAAATTGGCAAAGCCCGTGTGATGAACACTGTCTGGCTGAAAACAGACCTGCAGGGAACGCCAAACCCTGAGCAAAGATTTGCTTAGTAAGAATGAATTCAGAACAAGAGGCTTAGGACTCAATTTCCAGAATGCTCAGCAGTACAAGCTGAGGCAGCCCAAGATTTGGGTGGGGGTTTGGCATAGGTTGAGGAGCAGAAACACATGAGCTTAGCAACTCAGCAAGGAAGGGGGGGCCAGTTCACAGCTCTCTTATTGAAGAAGCTAACTGGACTTCTTGCTAAATCCCACCATGCACCTTGCTGTTTAAAAGTTGTGCAATGGCTCCTTTCTTCACCATCTCCCTTCCTGGTCATGCCTGACTACCGCTGTCCTGTTCTTCTCCATGTCCAAATATGCTGTGTCTTTTCCCCATGCCACACCTTCACTTCTCGAGGTGGCTTCTGTCCTGGGCCCCAGGCTAGTCACTGATGTAGCTCTCCCGGCCCCCACCTCTGGTGATTGGGTAGAACTCTTTAGCAACTCCTTTCCTTTGGGTTGTGAATATAAATGTTTGCCATTTCTGAACTAAGTCTTTGATTATGGCCATCACATTCTCTTCTGCTGCAGAGACCATCAATACCCAGGTGAGCGGCCGCTTATCAGCTTAATTCCCAGCATGTGACAAGAGCGTCTAGTCAGCTCTCTTTAAAATTAAAAATAAAAGTCAATCTTTTTGAGACATTATCTCACTCCATAGCCCAGGTTGGCCTCAAATTTGCAGCCTTCCTCCCCGGTACTGGGATTACGGGTGTGTGCTACCGTACCTGGCTTAGTCAGCTCGTTCCCCCTCCCTCCCCAGGTTCAGGATTTTTTTTTAAATCAAACATTTTATGTAGCATTCTTTATTATTTAACATACACTTAAATGGTCCTAGAGGGGAAGAAGGAGGGGAAGGTTCTGGCAGAGTCTCAACAAAATGGTAAAAAAGCAAATTATAGACAGAATTATCTACATGTCTCCCCCCCTTTTCTGGATGGCTTACTGGGTGACTACCACTTTCCTATGTGGTTAGACTTGGTTTTTTCCATTCCCAAATGTTGAGATTTTAGTCCTACGAGAGCAGACCTTGTCTCCCCGTGGAGAAGAGTGGACATCCTCGAAGGCTACCTGTCTGCGAAGGTCTCGGGGTTGCTTGTCTCATTTACTGAGCATGCTTGGAGAGGAAGAGGCTTTAGAAACACTTCCACTTAGAAAATGACAACTTTAGCACACCTGAAACCTACCATTGGCTGCTGGGAGCAAGTCATGAGACAGGATGAAGTTAACGTGTTCTGCTGCTTTCCTTACAAGAATGTAAAACTTAGAAAAGCAAACTTAGTAGGTTTTGAAACGCTAACATGATTGTATTAGGCAGTTCATCCAGATGAACCACTGGAATATGACTATACATATGAATAGGTGTATTCATACACATATGAATATGGGTTATTGATAAGAGGGGGTTTATTAGATTCGCCTACGTGCAGGGCCTGGGCAGACTAACAATGGGTATCTGTATGCCGGTGATGTGGAGATCCTGGGTGTTGCTCTTTTGGTGATACCTCGTCATCTCAGTCATCCCCATCTAGAGCTGAAGGCCTGGGATTCCCTGGAGAGTCCCTAGGATCCAGTCCACTTTGGAGTTGAGATGTAACGACAGTAATCATGATAGGCGGTCTGTATCTAGAAGACACTAAGGGAGGCAGGTGACACTGCTTCTTCCTCCAACCTCTTTGTATTGGGGTCACTCTGGAAGGTGCCACCCATATTCACCGTATTCACAGACACACCCAGAGGTCTGTTCTAGTAGGTGATTCCAAATCCCCTTTGATAGTCAAGAGTAAGTATTAAGACAATTTTTCTTTTTTTTAAAGATTTATTTTATTATGTGTACAGTATTCTCAGTATTCTGTCTGCATGTATGCCTGCAGGC
>LOJH01018069.1:0-13799 GCA_001685095.1 Ellobius talpinus
TTCTCAGTCAGCTCTCCTTGTCAGCCATGTTCAGAGAGTCCGGATTAATCACAGTACTGAATTTTTAACTGAAATTCTGCAACTATTAAACTGATTCCTATTGTTTCCTCTCTTTTTCCTATGCCGTACTTTTCTCACCTTTTTTTTTATAAATTTCCTTGAATGTATTTGACAGTTCCATATGTGCTATAGTGCATTCTGACTCCTGTCATCTTCTGTCCTGTCTGAAACACCCAAACCTTGTTTTCCTCTCTTCCCTATTAGTCCCTTCCCCATCCACATTTTTACTTTAAAATATTTTAATTTTGAGACTGTAATTTAATGACTTTTGTCCCTTCTCTTTCCTTGCTCTAAACACTCCCATGTAACCCTCCCCATGCTCCTTCAGATTTATGACCTCTTTTCTTCACTAATTGCTGTTGTATACATATATGTATTTTTATATATTCCTAAATATAACCTTTTCAGTTTGTTCAATCTCAGTGGTTCTCAACCCCTGAGTCACGACCCCTTTAGAGGCAGAACAACCCTTTCACGAGGTCACTTAAGATCATCAGAAAGCACAGATATTTATAGTGTGATTCATAACAGTAGCAAACTTCCAGTTATGAAGTAGAAACAAAAATAATTTTATGGTTGAGGGTCACCACAACATGAGAAACTGTTTAAAAGGGTTGCAGCCTTATGAAGGTTAAGAACCACTGGTTTAATGCTCTGTGTTTGTATGTTTTCAGGGCAGAACATGTGGCAACATACAACATATTGGTGTGCTCTCTGGGGAAGACCATGTCTCCTGTCCCCAGTTTTACTCAGTTGCCTGTAGTTCTTTGTACAGGGTTTAATCTTGTGGGCTTTTCACCATCCAATTTGGCATCAGTGAGATTTTATTTCTTTTGATATTTCCTATGACAAAATAAATTGCTTATCATATTTTTCAATTTTTAATATTTAGTTTTTTATTAATACTCATATTGTGATAAGATATATTTCTTTGATGATAAAAAAGTCTATAGGATGCATTTTAAAAATACAAATAATTAATCATGCAAATGAACTATAAGGTATGTTTATGCATGTGGGTATATTTCAAAAACTTGACTCAGAAATCTGAAAGTTATAGAATTTCTAATTAGAGAGAATTTAGATAACTTATTTTGTAATTTCTTCTCTTATTTCTCAAGTACATTTATGTGGCAATTTTCTAATAAGTTATTCATTAAGTTAGCATTACTATGCAGTCTTTACCAAAAAGTAGATAATGATAATTTTGCATTTTTATAATACAGATGTACATTAATGTTGTTAGACACTACCTTATTATCTTTTTACTTTAAAATTATACTTAATTATATTGTTTACATAAATAGATGATGGACATACAGACAGAGATGATAGACCATACTCAAACTACCAAATTCCTCTCAGACATAATTTTTTGCACTGTTTGTTCAATTTCTTTCATTTAGTTTCTGGATATTTTCTTAAAGAATTCACCTTCCTACTTTAGTCAAACTCTTTGTGATCTAGACTTCTAGCACTACCTTTTACAGCTCATCTCTTTCTCTGTTATTTGTATTTTATTGAACATGCTTCTATCATCATGTGTATCTCTAGTACAGTGATTCTCAACCTTCCTAATGCTGCAGCACTTGAATACAGTCTCTCATGTTGTAGTGACCCCCACCATAGAATTATTTTTATTGCTATTTCCTAACTGTAGTTTTGCTACCATTATGAACCATAATGTAAATATCTGTATTTTCTGTTGGTTTTAGGCCACCCCTGTGAAAGGGACACGTGACCCCAAAAGGGGGTGTGGTACACAAATTGAGAACTGCTGCTCTCAGAGGGTAGGATTTAGAAAGCTATAGATCACTTTGATAAGGAATAGGGAATGTTTTTCAGAATGCAGGTCTTTCCTTAGCTCTAGATTATATAGTCCCAAACACCAGGTTGATGTCTAATCTCATAAATAATATTTATCTCTGCACATATTATTTTTCCTATATATTCATCTCCATGAAGAAGTTTAAATTAAAGACAGCAGGAATTAACAATAACTAATAATGAAATGTGTTATAACAAATGTTATTGTATTAGTTAATTTTTTTTGCTTCTGTGATGAAGCATCATGACCAAGGAAACAAAAACAAAACAAAACAAAAAAAGAAGTGTTGAATTCTGCTCACATCAGAAACTTTAGGAGGCAGAAAACACAAGGGGAATTACATGTGGTTTTTAAAACCTCAAAGCTCACCACCAGTGACATTCCTCCTTCAAAAAAAGCCACATTCCTTAATCCTTCCCAAACACTTCCACCAGCTGGGGACCAGGCATTCAAACATATGAGACTATGGGGACCATTCTCATTCAGATCACCACAGGTACTTAAAACCTATAAAACATTTATTAAAGCATTTTCCATTTAATTTTTGGGTTATTTTTCACCACACGTAATTGAAAGTGGGAAGAGTAAAACATGGATGTCGTGCCAAGGGACACTTTATACTAGATGCAGCTCTACAATATCTGTCTTGTCTTCTGCACAGGCAATGGATCCAAGAAGACTTCCTGAGTTGGTGGTTGGCTAAGCCTCTCTGTGGGCTTTATGGTCACCACTGCATCATGTCTTTCAATCATATAGTTCATTTCCTTTAATACGTGGAAAAGTTTGGTTTTGCTCTACAAGATTTCTTTCCCTTATACAACCAACACATTTCTAGGGCTAGAGAGATGGCATGGTAGCCCAGAGTACTGGCTGATCTTTGTGAAGAGCTGGGCTTTGCTTCCCTGTACCCATCTCAGGAGGCTCACAATTGCCTGTAGCTTCCACTCCAGAGGATCTGACACCCTTTTTTGGCCCTTGCAGGTTCTTGCACACAGGTGAACATAAGTACACACACACTCTCAGTAAAAATAAAATAACCCTTTGTATTATACTTGCTAACTAAAAGAAAATAAAGTGTATGAAATCTCTACAAGGGTGAAATTTTAATGTACTTTGCTTTTCCATGCTCCCAAACATTCTTCAATATTATCAGTAAAGACTAGAATTTTGTCCTGCTATTTAACTAGTTTATAGTTTTTGGCTTAACTGTTTTGCTTTTATTCATTCAATTTATACCTTTCAATAATATTTTCAAATTGCTGTTGCTGGTTTACAAATCAAAAACATTCTTGTTCTCTTTGTACATGGAGAGCAGGCTGTGACTTCCTTATAACATACTCTGTAGATAGACTCTGCTTGAAATTTATTTCATTGTTTATTTCAATGGTGCATATTTTATTTTTCTGCTCTGTTGTTAATTTTCTTTTCTGTTTTGTTGTTCTTGGAATTCAAATTAATTGCACATTGTGTCTTAGCTCTTTATCATGCAGTTTTTCTGGTCTTTTTGAACTATATTCTCTAACTCTATTTTCTCTTTATCTCCCTTTCCCTCTCCTAATCTTTCCTCTCTTTTTCCACACATGAAGGAGTTAAAATAATTTATTATTTTATTTTCTATTCTGCTAAATTTGCTTTTGAAAGTACCCACATCCTTATATTGGATTTTAATTCCATAACTCTGTGCTATTTAACGTTTAAAAATCATATGTTATTTTCTCAGTGACATTTGATTTAGATCCAGAAATCTGATGTGCCCTTTCATACTTGGGTATGTACTTATTGACTTCTATAATTCTGATAAGTCCTATTATTTTACTCTGATTGTACAAGTATTTTTTTAATCATTTCAATCTAACCTCCAGAGAATTGAGCCCTCTAATATAGAATCTCTGATTATTGTTCACTGTCTCCTTGGGATGAAGCCGCTCATTTTTCTGGAAGAGCATTGGTGATCTCTATCAGTCTTTTCCTATGTCTCTGCCTGTTCTTTGGAGATAACCATACTATTGTCTTGGCTTCAGCTGGGAATGAGCATCCATGGTGTGCAAAGGTCTCAGCAATGGCACCCATCATAATTGTTACTGTTGCTCAATCTCTAATTAGTTCTCACCCCTACGAACTACAAAATACATTTGTCTGTGCCAATATATCCTTCATGATGATTGTGTAAGCTGTTCTGTTACAGTAATGCTAATTTCTAAAAGGTATGTTTTCTCTCCTTCTATCTTTTATGACTAAATAAAAGTTCTCCATATTTTGTCACGTCGAATGTTTACTCAATTGTGAGTTAATTCTGAGAGCAGGGGTTCTGTAATGACATGAACACAACATTTAGAACTTTGTGAGTTATGCATCCGGATGAGGAAGGCATCAGACAAAAGACCCATTAGAATGTGAACATCTATGATAGTCAATAGTGAGCGATGTTAGGTGGCGGGGTGGGGGAGAGCAAGGTAAAAACAAGAACAATCAACAGCAGCAGTTCCTGAGCCACGTGCTGCTTTATACCTCCTACCTGTGCATTGTCTGTTCCACTTCTAATTCTTTTAGAGAGACCTAGAACTCTAGTGAGAGACGATGCTTTTAGAGAGACGATGCTTTCTTCCTATCTTCAGCATGCCAAGGGACCGAGTCTTCTTCCTTCTGACTGCCCTGAGGACTGTCTAACCTACGGCTGCTTTCCATTGTTATGTGTGACTTTCACAATTGTTCTTGATCCACACTCTCAGTGCACCAGTATGGCTACAATAACATATTTTATGTATCCAGCTTTCATTATCTCTGAGCCTAGTCCCCACTCCACAGACGGTCAATGGTATTACAAAACATAGAGATGCCCAAGCTTTTAATCTTTCCTCTACAATTATTCTTTAACTTTTGGTGCCCAAATCCATGTCTATGCCACACCCATTTGGATATTTGAAAAATTGCTTCCTCCATTCCTTTATTTCTAATCCTATTTGGTAATCCATTTGCCTTGACTGCACTGACTTACCTATTCTGCTGGCTCAGTTCTCTTTCTCACCTATCCATTACAAGTGCTTCAGACAGTATTGCCAGCGCACATTTTGCACATTTATAGTACATAATGCTAGTACTTTCTAACTTTGGAGTCTGCCTGTAAAATTATGTTTAAATGATAAAATTATTTTTAAATTATAAGTATTTTTCTGTACTTAAGGTACATTTGGTTGAATGTTGCTGTTTCCAGACTGTTTATGTTCTTAAAATATTAAATTATTTATAAAATCAGTAAGATAATCTTTTGACAGTATAGCTGAAACTATACAAAGACAGACTATAATTTTCAACATTTAAAATCTTCATATTACAGAAAATTCTTTAACTTCTACTCTTAGAATTTTTCTCAGTTCTCCTTCCTCGAAGAAGACTGTAATTATGCTGAGATTAAGTTTTCAGTTTTCATTGTCTTAAAGTTAGAGGAGTAATAGAATGTTAAAACCAGCTTTAAGAAGGGGAATGATTACATTCATTTTATATTTGGTTAATTTCGAATGGTTTAAGCAATTGAGGTCAAGCATGTCAAGGTGGAGCAAAGAAAATACCAAGCATGATTTTCTTCCTCCAGAGAAATTATGACCAACTGAGAAAAAGGAAAGCTATAATCAGTGTGTCTTTTATTTATGGTATTACCTATATAGCTATAAATAATAAGGATATCCTAATCATTTCAACTACTGTAGGAATGCAAGTAGCTTTGCAGTGAAAAATGGTCACTCTTTTTTTTTTTTCAAAAAGTGCAACGTGCCTATATATCATTTGGACAAGAAGAGCAGCCTTTAAATGGCGAAATACCGGCAGCACATAAGCAGGCAAAATGGTCAAGATCAGAGAAGAGCACGGGTCAGACAGAGTACACTCTCACACTAAATTCCCTTGTCTCTTCCCCACACGCTGGAGGTGGGGGCACCGAACGACCAAGGTAATTATCAAAGACTTTGCCTTTACTTTCCATTTTAAAAGATTATGTAGTATTTAAAGATTACTAATGGCTAGAACCTTTCAGTTTAAATTGAATATTTCATCCTAGGGTACGAAATAAAGAATGGAACAAGACAGTGAAAAATGGAGCATGATCCTCAGCAGGCCGATGCTTTATTGTTCTACAGTGCTGTTAGCCTCAGCTACTCAAAGACAGACGAGTCGCTTTGGAAGATCCACGTGTTCAGGGCTATGGCCTGTTAAACCACCCATCCTCAAAGTACATTTTCTGCCCAATATCCAACTTTCTCTTCCCAAAGTTCTCAAACGAAACCAATACTCTTCGTTGTCCTTGAACCCATGGCGTGGACAAGGCAAAGTGAAAGACTACGAAAAGGTGAAAAGGCGCTTGGGGACATGCGCATGACTGATTCTTGTAATGATGCCCACACCGTACCCCAAGTGTTTGCAAAAGGCAACCATGCAAAGTTCAGCCTGTGGCCTCTTATCCCACAGTCCCACTTATCATAGGCCTGTTAATATGCTTCTACTGCCGAGCAAAGGTGACACATGACTGCCCTGAAGGTTCTACCTGAGTGCCACCTCCCACAGAATAGCATGAACAGAAAGTTTTTAGAACTGTATCATCCTGTGGTCTGTTCGTAAGTGCCCATTTGTGTGGCCTGTTCACACTGCCCGTTTGTGTGGCCCATTCACAGTGCCCAGTTGTTTGGCCTGTTTTCAGATCCATTTCATGAGGGCTGTGTTCAGGACTGTGTCTCTGAACTCCGCAGGAGCTGTTTTTCTCTGAGCCACAGAAAAATGTAAACAGATATTACAGTTTTGGAGGCACTGCCTTGGAATTTCCTCTCTGTTTTGCAGCCCCGGTCCTGCCTCCATGTGCCAAAAGCGGACTGGTTCCGACAAAGCAGCCTCGCAAATGCAAGGCCTGAGCTATCAACAGTGTGATTGTCTTTTGAAAATGCGCAGAAGAAAGAGCTGACATTTTGACGTGCCAGGGAAACCCGACAAAGTACACCGGGGATTACGCCTTCCCGCCATTGTAATCCACTAACTTCTTGTTGTTAGTTTTTAATCCAACATCATGTCTAGACGATTTCTTCTGTACCTCCAACAAAGCTTTGGGAAAAATACAGCCCATCCCCACATGCTTCTACTGCCTTCAGCTGTTATTCCTGGCCAACTGTGTGCTCTCTTCTAAGTTTGGACTTTTTTTGTCTTTCTAGGACTATGGGATTCTGCTATGAGGATAAAAGCAGACAAGAAACATAGGTACTTGAGGTTCCTTTTAGAAGATTAATTTAATATTCCCTTGAAACAAGTGTTAGGTAAACAATAGAGGATATTGCTATAACTTCTAGAAAGTGTGTGTGCAGTGTAACTAATGCATAAATGATGACATGATTGCATTAAAAAGAACAAGTTTGGAAATCTTAAATGTGCCTAAATACTCTCTAAATAAAGAAAATATACTTCAAAATAGAAGAAAAGGTGTTTTTTTTTATCAGAGCACTTATTATTGGAACAGAATTGCACAAGTGAAGAAGAATTTAAATGTGATGGAGAAAGCCATCCCTTCTGGCTCTTGGCTTTCCCCACCACCAAATCAATTTACAACAGCCCCTGGACAAGAAAGGAGCCTTGCAGGCTTTTAAGCTCTGCACCACAGAACAGGAGACAAAGCGAGTTGGTGCAGAATAATTTGCAATTTCCTGCGAAATGACTTCCATGAAGTTGTGTAAAGTCATCCAGAACTGCAAAACTGATCCTACAGATCAAATAAATATGAGAACATTTCAGTCGTTCACTAAACCATGTTGGCTTTTCATTCCAGTCAGCAGCCAAATGGATGTTTGCAAGCTAGAGGAATTTTAAATAATTTTTCATGGGAGCAACTTTCAAAAAAAAAAAACAAAACAAAACCCATATTTTCTGTCATGTTTTTGTATTAGCTTTTGAGCTCTATTAATTTAAGGGAAAGAGCCCAAACTAGGAGTCATAAACAATATTTATAAATCTGTTAAATAAGTAGCTTAGAATTCATAATCTGTGTCTACAAATAGCCTCATCCTTGGAATGTAACACACTAGAGAGACTGGTGGTCTTTTTAGTGATCTGTGAACAACACAAATTTATAGGGAGCTAAATATACTCATTTTAAATAAACTACAGTTATTCTTGAATATCAAAGATAAAAGAGACCAGAGAGCTTGGAAGGAAAGAAGTAAGCTGTGTTTGAGTGAAAACCCCAGGTAACAAGAGTCATGGGTGAATATATAAGATAGGTGTAAGCTTATGTGTTTGTGTATGTGTGTGCGTGTGTGTGTGTGTGTGTGTGTGCACATGTTAGTTTGATACATGTACTGGAGTGCTTGAGTTAGGGTTAGTAACAACAGATGCTTCAGGTACAGAACTTGGGGAAAGAATGAAGGATTGTCCTTGAGTACTGCAGCTCCCACACAAATACTTTTTCGAGTGTAACTTAGTATTGGTTATGCTGTATATGTCAAGTATTTAATCTTCTGCTCTGTGTACTTACCAAAAAATAAGGTATTTATTGAGAATATTCAGACTGTGAAGGTCTTTGAAAAATTAATTGGACCTGCATCATGAGTCAAACAGAAAAAGTAATTTTTTCTCACCTACTTTCTGAGCCAGTGTCATATATAATGTACCATCAAAGCATGCATTCAGTATGAATAGAAAGACAAATAATACACACTGTCTGCCTTTGGACTCTCCTCTCTCTCTCTCTCTCTCTCTCCACCTCCCTCTATCTATTTATCTATCTATGTATGTAAAAGACGAAAAGAAGCAACTTGTTTGGGACTGTAAGGGCAGAACCTGAAGGAGAGTGGTGAGCTCACTTATTCAGGTGGGTCAGATGCCATAGCTATTGCCAGGAAAAGACAGAACTGTTAACCAGAAAGTGCTCTAAACATTCTTCTCTTCCTGGGAATTTCTATTTCCCTCTCTGCAGTTTCTTGGAATTCTTGTGCCTGAAGCACAGGGTGTCAAATGAGTTTGTTAGCCTTTTCAGCAATTACCTGTTTAGCAGTTCCCCATGTCAGCCACTATCCCTCCTACCCACAAAACAACTTGGATGCTATGTTAGGAGTCACGCGAAAGCAGCAAAAAGTAAATGCATCACACCCTGTAAAGTCAGGATGTGAGTTTCATCTTGTCAAAGTCGCACTTTTAGCAAAGAAAAAATATCAATATGAGAACTTAGTTGGTACTGAATGCTAAGCATGGTTTTCATAAGAAACAGCCACAGACGTCTGATGCAGTAGAATTCAAATATGCACAAATGCAAAATGTCAAAATAATTTCATATTTAAATTTAGATACCACAGAGCTCTGCTGATTAAAACCTTCCCGCTATTAGGAATATCTTGTCGGAAGAGTCAACAAGCATTAATAGGGTTATTTGATCACGATTTAGCTGAACCATCATATGTAGACAGAGAATAAGCTATGTCTTAAGTAGCATTTACATAACATTCATGAAAATGTATCACATAAAATACAGTTTTCTTCTGAAAATCCTAATAATAGTCAACTCATTTATTCTCTAATAATAATATAATTTTAAAGTTATGTTAACTATTATTATTTTTACTACAGATGGGCCTTATTTTTTAAAGTCCAATCTGATTTGGAATAGAATGAACTTTTATGGAAATGAATGATACAGTGATGTTGCATTACTTATGAATGTCTGTGTCTTGGATATATGAATGAACACATTTGAAATATAGCACTTTTCATGAAAAATGCATATTGGAATTCACAGTTCACCCTCTAATAAACTGCCAAAACAAAAGGGATTAGGTGATAGTTTATAACTTTTGTTACAGATTTTTTCCCTTGCAAGTTTGGCCTACCTAAGTTCTGTGGAGGAAGTGATACTTGGGGATCAGGCTAGGGGAGAGGGTACTTGGGGAATCTTCATTGCTGGGAGGTTGCCAAAAGAGACCTAGTGCAGCTGTCATTTGACACCTGTCCTCTCTTCAAAAGCAGGGGCTGACATTCATAGAGAAACCAGAGCTATGTGGATTAGAGGAAACTACCAAAAGATGGATGGCCTATTGTTTCTGATCTTTTGGGCACCAGGATAATTGCTAAGGGACTAACATCAAGTTTGACAGAAATCAACATTGTATAATTGTCCTTCCCAACATATGATCCACTGGGGGCTTTTCAACTGGAAAACACAATCCACCAAATCACCAAATATTATTAAACATGCTCATGAGCAGCAAAAAAAATGTACTTACATTCATTGTTAAGGAGAGATGCCAATAAAGAGTAACTTTAATACACAGGGGGCAATCTAGCATCCTCATATGGATAGTTAAATGACGGAGCTGCTGCTGTTCACATGAGGACAGCAGGGTGCTTAGCACTAGTGATAATTCTGCTGCCAGAGTGATAGCAATAAATTTAGCACGGAAAAAAGTCTATTTCTAATAAAGACAAAAAACTTAACACATCGGCATTCTGCGAAGAATGCGAGAAGACGGGGTTCACTTTCTACTGGTCTAAATGGCTCATCTAAGCTTCTGAGTGTTGTGCTCTGCCGCTGCTCTCATGTCTTTAGAAAGAAAGGCAAATTGGAGGAAGTTCAAAGGCAAGCAAGGGAACTGATAAGAGGTTTGGAAATAAGGCAGACCTGTGAGTGGTGGACATGTTTGGGCTAGAAGAGAAACACATAAGAAGAGACATGTTAGTTGTCTGCAAACATTTAGGGGCATTATTGGAGGAGAAAGGATAAGCTTTGGTCATCATTAGGAAAAGGTGAGAAGCCAGAAACTTAACGCTATTCATGATACTCTCTCAGACTAATTCATTTGCTTTGCACTTGGGGCAATTTGTTTACCTCTGTAGCCTGACATCATTCAAGTTCAAGTACCCAGGCGCAGACAGCATGCACTTTTAGACCCAAGGGCACAGAAAGCTCACAAATCAATGTCCATGGGTAAAACCTAACTGACAGGAAATATATAGCCTTTATCCTTCAACGCAAGTAGCCCGAAGAGGTGTGGGGGGCCTCACTCCTACTTAAGATTCCTCAGAGGGCTCAGAAGCTACACAGCATTAGGGAGAGTTGAAGAAAGGGGAATACTATATCTGTCAAACGAGGGGGCACTTTGAGGTTCTGTTAGGAGCTCTATGGAAAGCTCTTTACGCACTGATGTTGCTAAAATGTACTAGCTAACTATGACCACAAAGTGAGGCGAGATTCCCTTTCTTCCATGTAGTAGACCCTAATTTCCTTTCTCCTCTCTTACCTCTGCCTCCCAGCAGGCAATCGGTAGTACAGGGGGCAAGGAACTGAGGGAGTATAAAATTTTTATAATTAAGGCTGGATTAGTAGTGAGAATGCCCCACCATCCAAGGCTGAGCAGCATTTTTGATGTTTGAAAGAAGTGTGTAATGTTGGATTAAGCTATAAGTAACGAAGCCTTTTTTTTTCCTCTGAGGGGGCTTTGATGTTGGGGGTTGAGTGGGCCCCTTGTTCTCTGTAGTTACCTCTGTGCATTTCTGATAGGGTGCTTGGTGCTCTAACCCATTGTAGCCGAGTCCTTGAACCAAGAAAAATAGACACTTGTCCTCGTTAATAGGTTCATCTGGGATGTTTTTGGGGGTTATTTCTCACTGTTTCCCCCCCTCTGATTTAACATTTTCTAGTGACTTTGATTGATCTAATATAATCTATTTTTCCGCTTTTTTTCAAAGCATGAAAATTTTCCTGCCAGGTGGATATTCCCCAATTCTCACAACTCAACTTCTGATTTTTTTTAAGTAAGAGTGCTTCTGCACAGTAAGAACTCATAACTCATTTGAATGAAAAACAGTCGAAGGGGTAGGGGGGTGCCACACTTCATTGTACTTGATTGTTGACACTTGGTGGCAGCTGTTACTGCCAATCTATCTTCAACCAACTGTGAGCAAATCAAAATCATTCACATACAGACACACACACGTGCACAAACACATCTCTCTTCCATTATGTTAATGTAACTTGCAGACTATTAGAATAACTATCTCCTATAAATATTTTCACTAACAACTCTAAGTGCAATTCAGATGGCTTTTTATTTTTCCATTGTCATTTCTCATACTTCTCAGCTTTGTCTTTGTGGCATTGCAGGAAGGAGCAATATACAAATTAATGATAAATCAAAACTGAAGCAGAGAAGCAGACATAGCTCAAATACTTTAAAGAAGAACCTGATAAATCATAAACTATGTTAAAATCTTGTCCTCTGGCTATAAGCTGGGGAATGAAGTTTCTGTTTTGTTATGCCCCATGTGTTGCCATAATTTCAAATTTGAAAATTCTACATAAGTCATATTATGCTTGTGATCTCCATTTGACTGAAAGTCTTCATGCACATTTTCTATACTGGTGCATGTCTGCAAAAATAGGGAGGTATAGCATATGAATCAAACCAGGTCTAATAACTCGCATTTCATCCCCATAGGCAGCCATAACATTTGCACCAGAGTTTGAGAACTTTGTCACTGCCTTATGAAGATGCGTACCTTTCTCCTGACCTGACCTACTGGCAAGGCTGCCAGGAGCCTATTAGATTCGTCTGTTAATTAACTAGTGAGTCCATTACACCTCCCTCACTAAATATTTCACAAACAATCTAAATGAAGATGGTAAAGGACCATCATTAATGCATAAACCATTTTGGCGTGACCTCTTCTCTGAACTCTTTTTATATGTGAAAGAGGTGAATCGCTCCCATGGAATAGCAACTACTAAATAATACATGTCCATGTAAAATGTGCATTCTCAGGAGCAATGTGATAGGCCAGATGCAAAATCACTTATGTACACTGAGATTACTGTCAATACATGAGCATTATTATGTGGCGGAGCAAGAGACAGAGGCCCGGCCTCCTGATAAAAGTACGGGAAGCTCCCTTTATTTTCATATATTGCACTATTGCATCTGTGCAGCAGTGATGACATGGTAGAAGAGTAGCGCATGAGCTAGGAATGCATTTTTGTAAATTCGAAAGCTTTTCAAATACTCTTTCCCCTACGATTCAACTGGCCTCATGGTGCTTCCTATCTTACAGGTCGTAGAAAGAAAATTTAATATTGATAAGTTCTTGGTTTTATGTTTTATTTTGTTTTGAAATGAGTCCCATGTATCCCAGTCTGGCCTGGACCTTGCTGCATACCAAAGATGACCTTGAACTCCTAATTCTTCTGATTCTATATCCATCCCAAGTGCTAGGATTACAGGTGCACACAACTAGGCCTCACCTTGCCCTTTTTGATACTTACTTTCTGCAACATTCATAAAAATTGAATGACAACAATAGTAATCGTGCCCGACCGCATAGAACTTTCTCGAATCAACAGGGAAATTTTTCAGTCAAGAAAAAAATCTTATGATTGTTGAATGTGCCTAGCTTTTATAATAAACAAAACCATACTAGAAGTCATTTTTTCTCTAAATGTACCAAACTATGAATAAAACAGAGAGACTTAGATACATATGTGTATGTACACCCCTTGCAATCTCTAGTACTACAAGAGTTTCCGAAACTGGTGGAAAACAACTAAAGGCAGTGGGAAACATTCCACCTACCAATATTTTAAACAATGCTGTTTCTTTTTGTCTTTTAGTATTTTTTTCTTGCCTGTTTATGAAGATTGCTTCAAACATAATAGCAATGAGACACATTGAAAATAAGGAGGCATTAGTTTTTAAATAAAACCCTTCATAAAAATGAAGTAAAAGAGTCAACCATGTGGCTGAGAAGATAAGGGTGCTTACCTCACAAACTGGAAGACCTGAACCTGATGCCCAGGTCAAGGTGAAGGGAAAACCAACTCCTAAAATCTGTGCTCTGGTTCTGCATACATGTGCCAGCACTCACAGAGACATACTTATGCCCATGCACACACACATACATA
>LOJH01018070.1:0-21952 GCA_001685095.1 Ellobius talpinus
TGGAAGAGCAGCCAGTGCTCTTAACCGCTGAGCCATCTCTCCAGCCCTGTTTTGTACTTTTTAATAAAAAAGAAAATACTAGTAAAAAGCTACAAAGAATTAATTAAGTAATGTTTTTAAATTAAGAGAATTTTAACCACAAGTCTTGATATACATATATTCACAGAAGTATGGGTAGGTATTAAGTCTACAAAGTGTGATTTGAACAGAATCCAGTGGCCCCTGGCAAATCTTCAAGTTGGGAATGCTGCTCTCAGGAGTTATGGGTATCTGGGATGTGGGCAAGTGGGCCATCCTTTGTGCTTCTAAACTAAGCATACTGGTGAGCATATTCTGTCACCAACAGTGTAATGGCTCTGTAACTAGAGCAAAGGACTTGCTTCCCAAAGCACCTGCCACCCTCACCATGAAGGACGGCTTTCAAGGCTCACAGCACACTTCAGTGGTCGCTCCTTTCGGAGATAGCAATGAAGAGTGGACTGTGGTGGTGGGAAGAAGAGGAATCTGGATTGTCCTTGTGTGAGCACATGCACCGGTCTGGCTGTCTGTCACAGAACCAAGGGACTAGGAAAAAAAGGTTGATTCCTACACTCAAAAATCAAAGCTGAAGTTGTCCTGGTGCATAATGGCCATGAGCATTTTGGAAATCACTTAGGGAGCCAGTTTTTGAGACAGCAACCTCATCCCTCACCTGTTAACGCTGATGGGAAAGCCCAAGGTGTGCAGGGTTCTATCGTGGGACCACCCAGATCTCACCTGCTAGGTCCAGAAGAGGCTTGTTCACATCACCAGGGAATTCCCAGAAGGAAGGGAAAGCCCACGAGCAAGGCCTTGAAGAGCCCAGGTAGGGCTAGGGTTTCAGCGCACTCACCAGATTGGGCCAAAGTGCAGACCGCTATCTGGAGATGTAGGTGTAGGTTCTAGAGGGAGAGCGCGTCTCATTCTGGGCACTGGGAGGCACGTTTAAGAAATCCCAAATCAAAATAGTGTCATCGTGAGAACTGCTGATGATCTGAAACTCATCAAACTGCAGCCGAAACACACGTCCAGAGTGTTCCTGCAAAAGAGCAGCTTGGTGAGCAGTGCCGTCCTTACAGCCCCACCCCCAGAGCCAGGATCCAACTCCAGTTGAAAAGCCAGCATGTATCTGAGCTTCCTGCAGGGCCTCCCAGACACTGAGCTGTGCCCTTTCTGAGAACAAGCTCTGCTTTGCCTTCTAGGTTTTTCTTTTCTTTTTAAATTATAAACATTATGCCTTACATTATGACCAGTAATGTGTCACAGAAGAAAAGCTACGTGATCACCTCAGAGGCCACCAGAGTTATCCACTCAGGATACACCGTAAAATCAGAATCAGAAGGGTGAAGTTGCTATAATTTTTTTGGGGGGGTTCAAGATAGGGTTTCTCTGTGTAACAGCCCTGGCTGGCTTAGAACTTGCTTTGTAGACCAAATGGCCTCAAACTCACAGAGATCACCTGCCTCTGCCTCCCGGGTGCTGGGATTAAAGGCGTGCACCACCACCACCCAGACACTATATCTATATCTATGTATATATACCGATATCTTTTTAACCATAACTAAGAACATCTATGTTAAACTACAGCAGACATCAACACTCATGGTAAAAGCAAGAGTGGTCCAAACCGCAGTTCTGCCTGCCTGGTCTAGTCCATGCAGGAAATAAGAAAATGCAAACACTATTGCTGGAGCTAGAGCGAATGCTCAGTAGTAGTTGCTCTTACAGAGGACCCAGACTCAGTTCCCAGAACCTATATGGTGGTTCACAAGCTCCATAACTCTAGTTCCTGGGATCCAACAGGCACAACAAGGTGAATGCACACTCAAGTAAGCAAAACATTCACAACATTTTCACGGAAAGCCCATCACTGTTTTCAGAAGTCTTCTCAAAAAAATCCAACAGAATCAGTATTAGATATCAACAGCTTTGATAACATTACAAAAGACTGACATATCAAAATAAAGCATTTATTTGGTCTTAAAACAACCAAGCTACTCTATTTGCACTGACATGAATGAGCAATCACCTGGAGGTCATTAAGTTAGTATAATAGGCCAGGCACAAACAGACAAGAATTCCACAGACTGTGGATTCTCACAGAAACAAGACGAAAAAGAGGATACCAGAGTGGGAGATGGGAGAAAGCTAGATGGAGCAAGAAAGATGGGTCGAATTCAGTGTTCATCAAAGGGTCCAAAGTTTCGGTTAGAATGCAAGAACCCCTGTTCATCAGCCACTGAATTACTGTGTGACCACAGCAAAAAGAAAAGTGTTGTGTACTTCAGAATTTTTGAAGAGTAGCTTTGCTTTTCTATTTGTTTGTTTTTATTTTTGCAGGTGGGAGACAGAGTCTTGTGTATCCCAGGCTGGCCTCAAACTCACTATGTAGCCAAGAATGACTCCTGATCCTCCTGCCTCTACCTCCCAAGAGCTGAGATTACAGGTCTGAACTACCACACTTGGTTTAAAAACAGATTTTTAATATTTCTGCCACAAAGAAATTAAAATTGATGGACTCATCATTAACAGGCCAAAATATCACACTATATATACTTTAACAATACACAATTATTTATTAATACAAAATAAACTTTAAAAATTAAAGTGTTCCTATGTGGCAAAACAATAATCCATGTAAAACAGGGTGATGATAAATTCTACCTTAGCAGTTCACAAATGTGCAATTATAAATGTAACACATGGCCGGGTGGTGGTGGCGCACACCTTTAATCCTAGCATTTGGGAGGCAGAGACAGGCAGATCTCTGTGAGTTTGATGCCAGCCTGGCCCACAGAGCAAGTTCCAGGACAGGCTCCAAAGATACAGAGAAACCCTGTCTTGAAAAACCAAACCAAACCAAACCAAACAAACAAAATAACAAAGTAAAATATAAAATGCAACACAGTCGTACACTGAAGACTCCTCCAAGCTACATGAGGGTGCCCGCCCACCTCCAGAGGACCCTTTATTAGACTAATAAAGATGCTATATTCCTTGGTCAAAATTACCCATGATTCCCTGAAAGCATGGTACAAGACACAAGTTTACAAGCTTTCTTGGGTACCCCCATCCATCCCAACAAATCACATACCACCAAGGTACGCAGACACAACGTGCTTGCCGGGGCCCGAGGGTCAAGAGCAGCTTGCAAGTCCCAGACTTTAATCTTCCTACAAGGGAAAAATGAGACTGGGATTAATGCAAAAGTTAACATTGTCTACATCATGGACATATCCATGACAAGCCAAGCGTGCACCTGAGTCTCCACCAAACCTGGTGAGCAACATGCTGATGTTTCTAAGTTCCTGAACTTAGATTTTGAGTGCCTAATTTTGGGAAAACCTTCCCAGAGTTCCTGGAACTTTAAAGGGATATTACTGTTAAGGAGATAAACAGGCAGAGGACTTTGGGTTCCTAACTACATATCTATGTCACGAAATTCATTACTTGGGTAACTGAGTATGAGATTCCTAGAATGCCTTTCTCCAAATGAAATGTTTAGATGAGCACTAATGCCCAGTGACCGAGCATATATAATGCAGGACTGGGGCTTATAGGCTCCATTTGTCATTGAGAACAAAAGAGAAAAGAGGAATTATATTACTGAGTTCAAGCGGGGGAGGGTAGTGGTGTTCCTAGTTTATTTATAATTAAGGTGGTTTAATTCCCTTGTGTACGTGCATGCATGCATAGTCACACGCACACGGGTGTAGTAGAGTGAGTGCTCTCCTTCACCAGGGGTTCCAGGGTTGAACTCATGTTGCCAGGCTTGTGCAGCAAGTACCCTCAACTACTGAGCCTTCTGCAGGCCCTACTCTTTCTTTCTGGCAAGAGTTAGAATATAAACTAGAACTCAAGTGCCTGGCTATGGTGTGATTGAGGCAAGCTTTACTTCAACTTTCTGGGCCTGGGCATCCTTACCCGACCCACTGGTATGACAGATCTTTAGACAACAGTTTTGTTCCTGACAAGGCTACAGTCATGCATGTGCAGACTAAACACATACCCATCATAGGCGCCACTGACAATCCTCTTGTTATCAAAACGGATGCATCGGACCAATTCTTCGTGCCCCTCTAGGACTCTTAGACAGGCACCACATTCAATATCCCATAGCCTTAAACAAGAAGCAGTCATCTATGAAACAAATTCCCACGTGACTCACGCCTTCCCCAAGTCTGTACACCTGTTTCATACGGGTAAGACTTTTCATTCTCCTTGAATTCCATATTCTCATCTTACTCCTGGCTCATATCACATATATATAGCTAAATCAAGTTCTAACATTTGTGCTTTCAGCACTACTATTTAGGCAGAAGCCTCACTTTCTGTTATATTTTGTGTAATTTGAAACTTTTAAAAGACTTTTTTTTTAAAAAAAAATCAATTCAACAAAGCTATTTCAATTATGCTAAGTGCCTGGGAATTCTTTTGGTATCTCAGTTGATAAATCCACAGAGCCTGGTGGCTTCGGAAGAGCTTTCCTGGACAAGACATGAACTTGGGGCAGGAAAGGAAGAAAGCATGTCCACCAAGGAAGGACAGGGAGATCACACAGAGGCAGGGACTGTTTTCCCAGTGGTCTGTCTCCAAATCTTGATGAAGCTCAGTGGTGCATGTGTATGTTAGATATCAGAGTTGCTTGGTTCCTAAGGGCTGCGTCTCAGACTCGCTGGGTGTGCGGTGTCTCAGAAAACCAAACCATTGGCCACATCAAGCCTTCTCTTCTGCATGATACATAGGATATAAACTCATATGTGTTCTAATTCTGGAGAAAGAGACCCTTTCGGTTTTGTTTCCTACTGATTGGTTTTTTGTAATAAATAAATAAATAAACCAATGTCAATTTCTACGCACCGGATAGTATTATCTGATGATCCACTAACAACCAGCCGGTCTCTGTACTGCAAACAGGCGATACCCCGCTTATGCCCATTCAGAGTGCGAACAAACTCACAAGTGCTCGTGCTCCACACCTGTGGACAGACAGCAGCGCTGTTAGAAGACACCAAACCCTGCCACAAGATACCTTCAGAGGGAGCTGGGCAGGGAGATGCATCCTACAATCCTAGCATTCAGGAGGCTGAAGCAGGAGGATGGCAAGCTTAAAGAAAGTGTGACTGCATAGTGGAGGCAGGGGCATGCTCCAAGAATGATCCCAAATGACTGGCCATAAACTTTCTCCTTGGCTAACAATAGCTAGGTAGAAACTGGACAGCGTGAGCTTTCCTGGCTGTGGGTAATGAATCTGGAATGAAATACAGGGGAGTTTAGGAGTCTCTAAACTTTAAGATTTTCACAAAGACAACATCTAGAAGGCGCAGGTATTTTTGTGTGGAGGAAAGTCTGTCAGATTCTGTTTTCACACTAGCTCATACGTCACACTTCATGTACTGACATACAAAATCTTCACCGTCTACATCCTCCTCATCTCATCCGTTTCTGGAGTAGCACCATATATTTTGCCACATGACTCCTAATGTTCCATACATGATATAAATACTCCCCCTCTTGTGAATCTGCCTGTAACATGCATATGCTCACGGGCACACTTACTATGTGATGCACCAAACAAGAAGACACAGTCGCTGGAGTTTCTGAGCTGGTATTTCTATGCCCATCCCCTCCAAATGGAGTTAGACTCCAAAGCCCATGCCATATACAAAAACTTAATTCAAAATAGATCAAAGGTCTAAATGGAAGAGCCGAAATTTATACAACCCTCAGGGAGGAGGAACAAAAGAGTAAATCTCTAGTGTCAGGCAATGGTTTCTTAGGAATCAGAACAAAAGCACATGCAACACACAAAAAAATAAAATAAACTGATGTTATCAAAATTAAAGTTATTTGTGATTCCAAGGATGGTATCAACAAAGTGAAAGAGCAAAATCATTTTATCTGATTAAGGAGCTCATTTCCAAGGTATTAAAAAAAACTTTTTAAAAAATTATAATTCAAACTAAGTTTTTAAATGGGCATAAGATTTAAACACATTTATCCAGAGCAGGTACATAGTGGCCAATAAGTAAGACACCACTAGCTACCAAAGAGTGCAAGCCAAACTGCAGATACTCCTACAGTACACAAGAGCCACACAAAAGACCAGAACAAGTGTTGGCGATCTCACCACAGAAGCGTTTTCTAATTAGGTCCAAGTGCTCCTGACTGTCAGGGGCTGCTCTTGTCCTGACTGCGATGTGGTTAAGTTAATGCACACAAAAATCTACTGGTTCAGCTTCCAGACACCTAAGTTTTGATGTGATATGGCCTGTGATTTGTGGGATGTTACCAGAGCACAGAGCACTGCCCAGTACCAGTCACTAGAACGTTGTTTATTTGTTTGCTTACTTATCTGTTTGTTTGTTTTTCAAGACAGAGTTTCTCCATGTAAAAGCCCTAGCTGACACTGTCCCGGAACTAGCTCTGTAAACTAGCTGGCCTCGAACTCACAGAGATCCGCCTACCTCTGCCTACTGAGTGCGGGGATTAAAGGCGTGCGCCACTACCACCTGGCTAGAATGTTCTTAAAACCAGCACAAAGCCTTATGCTAGCAGGACTATAACATGGGACAGTCACACTGGAAAACCATTTGGCACTTCCCTGGGATGTTAATCAATTAAGAGAACTAAAAGAATGTGCAAAGAGGAATGGGCAAATGTTTACAGCAACATCATTTATATTGCCAGCAAAGGGAAACAAACAACAGTGCACCAGCACAGAAGGGGGAAACAAAGTGTCATTTGCTTAGAGTGAAGACACATTTGGCTATCAGAAGCAACAAAGCACTGGTCTGGGTTAAACCCTGTGTTACACGAGAAAGCCAGATACAAAGGGCCGCAGTGTATAGGATTCCATTTACATGAAATGTCTAGAACAGGCAAATTCAGAGACAGAGGGTAGAATGCTGAATGTCAGGAACATGTGGTTGACTATCCTGCATATTTAGTGTTGTAGGAAAAAGTGTTTACAAACTAGGCTGGGATAATGTTATACAAAGATGTAAATGCGCTAACAGTACATTTGGAAAAGGCAAATCTTCAGTTATGGAAATTACAGACAATAAATATGTAAGAAATCTGGAAGGATCTTATGAGGCCTTACTGATGAACTACTGTACTGGCTACTGATAGATTCTGAGAAAGGCGGGTCAGTGTCTGCAGTTGTGCGCCCACCTCTGAGCCCATTAGGCTCCAACAGACAACTCTAAACCCATAGTCCCCACCAGTCAACACTGGTCAAACTCAATGGATCACAGAACAAAATGAACAGAGACGAAAGTGGGAAAGAGATGTGTGGGAAAATGGAGACTAGAAAAGCAGGAGGCTGGGTGAAAATGGTCAGTATCAACAAGGTGTGAAATTGTTAATGAATCAATTTAATCATGAGTATATATATATATGTACGGACACACACACACACACACAGTGAAAGCTAAACTTTAAATAAGTTAACACAGATAAGGGAATCAGAACTGAATTCCCCATACATCTCAGTCTATAACAGCTGGCCACATTTTGCCTTTCATCTGTCCCAGCCCCCAGCTTAGCTTCTTGAAGACAGGGACATGTCTTGTTCATCCTTCTTTCCCTAGCATCTAACCAGGGCCTATACAACAGCAAGCTCTCGGAAAAGAATAAACCAAACCTAAGCCCCATAGGACCAGTTTGAGCTATGTTTGTGAAACAGATGCTCACCCTAATAAAATGCCATGGTAGAGGTGATGTAAATGAGGGAATGACGTAAAGCTCCTACACATACAGCATGCTCAGCTTAGTCTCTGTCCCTTAAAAAGGTGACTAACAGCCAGGCAGTGGTGGTACACACCTTTACTCCCAGCATAGGGAAGCAGAGGCAGGTGGATCTGAGTTCGAGGCCATCCTGGTCTACAGAGTGAGTTCTGGGACTGTGAAAGGCTTTTACACAGAAAAACCAACAATGTCATTTCATTAAACTGGCAACTGTTTTCTATTGGGACCAATGGCTTTTTTCTTCTTGTCTCGTCTGTGGCTCCAGAAGCATGTGAAATGGGAGGATCTCATGAGAGTACACAAAGATTAGACCTTGCCATCCAGGGGGAGCCACCTCTGCCTATTCTCTGCTGTTTACAGATGGGAAGAGTCAGGGCGAACACTGCAAACACACTCACTTTAATGGTCCTGTCTCCAGAGGCAGACACAATGTACTTATCATCAAAGTCTACTACATTGACAGCAGCACGGTGGCCAACCAGGACACGGCGTAAAGTGATATCAGTGGCAGAAGCCATGTCCCATACAGCAATGGAACGGTCCTTGGAACAAGTCACCATCAGTCCATTGCTGAAGCGTAAGTGCAGTACAGCTTCATTGTGATGGATGAGTGTGTTGAGAACTTCACCTGTGTTCACATCCCAGACTCTGGAAGAGAACAGAAAGTTGTGGCACTGAGAGCCGGAGAAAGGTGAAGCCTAGGTTCAGTCTCAATCTTAGTGTACACCAAGTGCATGCCACCAGCAGAACCCCTGTGCCCCAAGTATATTCTGCCAGACTGCTAACAGCAGAACCCCACACCTAGGAGCATAGCATGCAGCATGCATATCCACAGTACGCAACAGAGCCTGGGCAGAGGCCTCCTTGCTGCTGACAACAGCTAAGATGCCTTTAGGAAGGAAGCTAAATCTGGCTGGGCTCAGGTTTATCTCACACTCAGTGTAATTAACTGAAGGATGTCTTCAGGTTTGCACAGGTGACAAAGATGATCCCTCAAGTCAGTAGGCTTTCAGTGACTTTGAGACAAGAGGAGGAGTTTGACAAACGAGGAGCCCAGGGTAATCCCAAGCTAAAGGTTTGCATTGGCCTCTGGCATGTTGAGGAACTTATTGCTTATTATTTGCAAACTAAGCTGGGGCATTTCAAAGTAATTTTTATCTGACTTATCTGACACTTGAGACATGCAAAGAGTGCCAACATCCTAAGGGATACACTGACATGAAGCAGAAGATGACCTTGAAGGCTGAGCAGTGTTTTGTGACAAAGCAGCAGCCTAGAGGCCAAATGAGGGCATGGAGAGTAGCTGTACTGTGGGCAGGGTTAAGCAGAGTCTGACAGTGTAACATGAGACAAGTAGCGGAAAGGGGACATCACAGAAGCCAGGGATCGACTGACAACTACCCGGTCTCCTCCAAATGCCTGTGAATACACAATCCTACCCAAGCCTCTGAGTCGGCTGAGATGAACTGCTCCTTTCTGCTCATTCCCTCCAAACCCCTCAGTCCCTCTCGGACTTCACTACATGATGATGCCCTTTTGTTCTGCTGGACTGTCACCCACTGCATACAGGTACAGGGAGGTGTGCTTTCCCAGGAGCCTAGGAGCAGATCTCAGTCATGTTCCCGCTTTAGTCATGATACCCAACTACCAGTCACCGCTCCCTTCTGTAATGTCTTTTCCATTCTGCCCTGGAGTGGCAACTAAAAACTAAAGCTTCCACCATTGTAAAGGCTATAAATAGAATTATGAGTGACCTAAACTCAAGGTTTAAACATGTACTGGTTATGTGACTCCAAGGAAATTATGTAATCTCTCAGTTTTTAATACACCTGCAGGGATGAAGACAATGTCTAGAGGACTCCAGCAGATATCATAATCAAATGCATCATCTCCGGCTCTCAGTCCTCACTTTCCCAGGGGTCTACAAATTGTCTGATTCTTTCAGTTCCTGCACCCTTCACACTCCAAGAACAACTGACTTTTTCTCCTGCTTTGGATAGCAGGCTCCTAAGAATAGGAGGCAAGCTAATATAAACAGTTTGATTGTATTGAAGAACATACTGCCGTTTCTACAGAACACAGCAAAAGGAAGAGGACACCTTTATAAAATCTCAGCCTTCTGGACTAATTGCTTAACATGTCTCCATCAGAAAGAGTCTTGATTTAAAACAAGTAAAAATATGCATGTGTATATGTATGTAGGTGTGGGTGTGTGTGTACATGCATGCAAAAATTCCTGAAGAGGGTATGCATCTCTGTCTCCTCAGGAAAGGTCTTTGAGATCAGAGACTGAAGCCAGACCACTCACCTCACCGTTGAATCTGAAGAACCAGTTACAATGACTCGCTCATCATACTGGAGGCAGAGGACAGAGCCCGTGTGTCCCGTTAGCACTTTCAAACATTCCAGACTGGTTTTATCCCAGATCTATTGAGGCAAGATAACCATCACAGCAATTAGTGCAGACACTTTACACCAAGGTTCTCGTGCACCCTGCACTCTGAATCATAAAGAATGCACACGGTGTAGGACAAGATGAGTATCAAACAGATAGAAAATAACAAGAGGAAAAGAACTGGGGCAATACCAACTAGCTTCCAGAATAGACACGAAGCTTTGCTTAAGGTGAACACTTAGCTACTGTACTCATTCAATCAGTGGCTTGATAAAGGGTTTTTTTTTTAAATAAAATCTGGGAAGAGTCAGCTCACTCTCTGGTAAATAATGTGACAGCCTCTACTAAGATCATCTCAAAATGCATACCCCTGATAGCTTCAAAACTTTTTTTAAAGAATGGAGTGTTTGTTCCCTGAAAACCCCAAAGAAATTATCAAGAGTTCTTAATAAGAAAATACAATATTTCATTACAAAGTTAAACATTTAAGAATCAGGTATGAGAACATTCACACAGGTGAAATGTACTTATTATGTTCCCACAATCCAATTTCCAGGTTTTCACTCACACAGGTGAAATGCACTTATGTTCCCTGCATGCATGTATTTCCAGAGGCTTCATTCACAATCCTGAGAAGCCACAAGCAGCATGAATACCTCGAGAACTAAATGGATTAGCACACTGCGATGTACCCAGTAACATGGAATGCTACTTTGAATACATTACTAAACAAAGCAAGAGAGTGAAATTAAAAGCACCTGTACTGAGTATAAGTCAAGTTTCAAAAGTTTCTTATGTGTTATGTAGATGCACTGATAGGAAATGCTAAAGGGAAGGAGGGGCGGAGAGAGCGGGAGGGAGGGCAGGAAGAAAGAATCCTTTCTTATATATATGAATGAAGGCAGATGGGAAGACCCCTGGATTCCTGAGCATGGGGGTGTGAAAGGGTGATCTCCGGGGGCAAAACAAGGGACTCTGAGGAGATCGTAAACGTAAACAGAGAGCATCAAACGTGAATGTGCTCGAGTGAGATGAGACCAGGAGATGCCGTCTCTGGTGCTTTTGAATGACAGGAGAGCTGCTGGCACTGAGAACAGACAGAAATCTATCTACACACAGTAGCAGAGGGCACCCCACACCAGCACTTCAACCCTGAGCACCACTCTAAAATAACACAGAATCAGTAACTTGCCTTGATCGAGTTGTCTCGGAGGCCACTGATGATCTTGTCATCATCATACTGCAAGCAGTAGACACCTTTACTATTTTCAGAGCGGCACTGGATCCTCTGCAAGTTGTGCCGTCCACACCGCCAATTTGATTCTATGGTCTGGAGAAAGGAGGCAAGTGGTGGGTTCTGTGAGTCAACTGTTCTGTTAGGTTTCACATTCTGGTGTTGCTTCCAGAAGCAGAATACCACTGACACCCCAATTTTGCTCTTTTCCTAGTGAGACATTAGCCAACAACATTTCTTCTGAAACCCTCCCTGCCTACCTGACAGCTGTCATAGGATTTCCAGGGAGTTCTGGGTTATTTCTGAAAAGGACTAGACAGAATTCAGTATGTTTAAAGAACATCATTTGCCCCAAAGACATAAATAAACAATATCTCACTGAGTTACTCCCTAATACCAACTAAAATACTTGGCAAAAGACTGCCCCGTTGCTAAGCCCTATCCTCACAACCTACACGGCAAACTCAAGAGTTGTCTGATCACTGGCTAGTACCTGCCAACCACAGATAACTGACTGCACTGGCACATTTAAGCTCCATCCAGACTGAAATCACTTTAATAAGAATGAAATACTTTGCCTTGTGGTGCACATGCCTTTAATTCCAGCGTTTGGGAGGCGGAGGCAGGCCGATCTTGGAGTTGGGGGCCAGTCTGGTCTATAGAGCGTGTTCCAGGACAGCCAGAGCTACAATAGAGAAATCCTGTCTTGAAAAACCAAAGGAAAACAAAAACAACAAACCCCAAAACAACAACAATAAAAATGAAATACTTTAGCTCCAGGTTCCACTTTTCTCATCATCCATGCACTGTTTGATGAGCTGTTAGCATATTCCCATAACTGAGGAGTAAAAGATCAAGGATGCATGCTGTATTCCAAGGAGACATCAAGCCAGTGGTGAGGGTAAACACTTGTACTCCAGAACTGGGGAAGCTGAGGCACAAGATAGCACATTCAAGGCCTACCTGAGCTTCACAGTAAGACCCTACCTGTCTCAACACCAACTCTCTCTCGCTCTCCCCCTCCCTCCCTCCCTCCCTCCCTCTCCTCACTTTTAATGGTTAGGCTTAACGTTTTTTCTTGGCCTTGTAATGCAAAAGCAATACACATTCAACAGAAACTGTATTTTGAATTCTGACCCTTTCCCTGGCTAGCCACTTGGATGCTGGATGACAGCAGCGAGCCATAATCTGCCACAAGATTTCAAGAGGAAAGCAACTGGAATCTACAGTGCAATTAGAAATATGTTAAGCACATTTTGACCAATACTATTTAACTTATCAGCTGTAACCTCATCATGGTACACTGAGGAACATCTACAGGCTGAACTAAATTTATTTGGCTAAAGATTATGCTAATAATCTTAGTAGTATTTCTCGCTGTTTTCCTTTTATAAATAAGGAAACAGTTTAACTTGTCTAAGATCACAAAAACAGTAACTTAGAAATCAAACCCAGTTCTGATCAGCCCAGGATTCTGCTAGGAACATATTCACTGCTATAAAAAGGATAGTCCTAGCTCTTAGGCAGAGAACACAGAACACAAATATATCACTAACAATTCAGAAGAGTGTCCATGCCAAACAAATGATACAAACTCTGGATGCAGGACCTAAAGGCCACCAAAGGCACCTTTGGCCTGAGACCCTGGCCCAGTTCAAAGAGGGTATCCACCAGAAGGCCTAGTCTCAGGGACTACCCAAGATTAAAAGACATAAGCCTCTACTAAGTCTAGCCAGTCTGGATTCTTAGCCTTTGAAATCAGTAGACAACAGGAACAATAGCTGTCCACATTCGACTTTTAAGTTCTGTTTGAAAGATGATTTCTAAGTAGCTAAAACATAACTGCTTGCTGTACTGAAGAAGAAAAATCTCACCTTACTCGCAATAAAGGTCTAATTGCCGGTTCTCCTGATACCCAATAAGCCACAATGCCTCTTACTTTGAAGATTTCATTCACTCTTTAAAATGCTAGCATTCACTGAATGTTCCAGGGCAGGCACTATGCTTCCTAACACTGTCCTATTTTAATACACGGTCATCCCTGGGTATACATCCACAGGGAAGTGGCTCTACAACCCAGCAGATACCAAAAGTCTATGGGTGTAGATTTTGTAAAATAGCATAACTATGTAAAACAGCATAATTTCTTTGTGTATTTTTTTTGTTTGTTTTTTGAAAGGTATTCCTCACTAAACTCAATCTTCTTGCCTCAGCCTCCCAGTACTGGGATAATACCCAATTAAATAGTATAATATTTTCATATACGTAGGCATGTCTTCCTGTATACTTTAAATTATTTCTGGATGGCCTTTAATAATGAGCATGATATAAACGTTGGTAAGTTTTTGGGGGGTATTTTTGTTGTTTTAAAGACCGGGTTTCTCTGTAACAGTCCTGCTATCCTGGAACTTGCTTTGTATGTTAGACCAGGCTGGTCTCGAACTCAGAGATTGCCTGTTTCTGTCTCCCAAGTACTGGGATTAAAGCTAGGCGGCAGCACCACCACCACCACCAAGCCATTGCCCACATTTTTATAGAGAAAGAAATGGAGAGTTGGAGCTAATAACATATATATTAATACATGTGCATTTAAAAGGGCAAGTATACACCACAAAGGTCACAAATGTGTGACCCTTGTGCTTAGCAAGGGCCCTGATACTATCTAGGTATTCAAAGACCAGTACGGAACAAGCAAGACAGCACATGTTCCGCCCACTGGAGACAACAGCAGTGTAGGAAAGCTTTTGTGTCCACCTGTTACCATCAGGACTTCCTAGGCCATACATTATCTCTAGTGGGTGGGGAAAACGTCAAAACCAGGAAAACTAACTCACCCCACACACACACACATACTATACAACATCTCTCAAGACAGGTTATCAATTCGCCTCTATGAGCAACTTTTTAAAGGGGTAAAGAGTATAAAAACTTATTTAACCCAACTTTAAATAAATTAAATGTTTAACACAAACCTAATGTTTAGAAACACCTAGGGAAATAAGTGTATTTTTTGGATAGCAACTGGCCACCTCAGCATGCTAACAACTCCAAGGAAATGCTGACCTAGGAAGCCAAACACACTACCAAGGAGCATCTACTCCTAGCCTAGTCAGTGACTTTGGGTAGTGGTCACTCATGTTCGGGTGATATCCTTACAGAGGCACAGAGTTGATAGAGGGTGTGTGATTCTACTTGAACCCAAAGCACTGACTACTGTGTAGACCGGGCACTGCTTTAAAGTAGTGTGAATCTAAAGTAGGCTTTACTTTGTACTTCAAGGAACAGTGAAAGTACATTTATATCACATGAGAGTTTAAAGGGGAAAAAAAGCACTTCTCATGGAAATAGAGGAAATGAGAAAACTCCTTACACACTTTCCCACTACTCTTCAAGGTGTTTTCTAGAATGGGGTGAGCTGACCATAATGTTTAACTGTATCTAACACACTGAGGACAAAACAGACAGATGATAGAGAGAAGCCAAGATGATAATACATGGTTACCTAGAGCTGAATTAGTTCCTGAAAGACCTGGGCGAAGTCTTAAAGCTGAGCTGTCCCATCTACTTCTGACCCTCAGAGAGTTAGGGAGGACAGGACTTCATACATGCACCACCAGACACCCTACTTTCTGTCTAAGTCAAATATAGCTTACTGGAACCCAACAGGAAGCCTCTGACAGCCATGTAGCCACCAAGGGCACTCCTGGGCACCTCTCCTTATTTCTGCAGGCCACTCACACACAAAAGCAGCACCTGCTCATGATTATGCCTACCCAGAACACCATGCCTGACAACCTCAACTGGTTTTTTAATTATTCTAAACCAGGTTTTCACAAAAACTAGACCTTCAAGCCTGGCAGCCCTTGGTGGTAGAAATGACCCAAGTCAAATGACAGCCTTGGCCAGTGGTACTGACTGTGCACTGGCTTCCACCTCCATGCAGCAGACCAGTAGAATCTGTTCCCCCAACTAACAAAGGGACCACATAAGATAAAACGTGATGCGCTTACCACAGCCTATTGGGAACACTGCCAAAAACAGTGGGTTTTTAATTAAAGGGAGGGTCTCCCCAAATTGGAGGAATTATTGTGTTGGTCTAGGCTGCTATGTGTTCTGGTAGCCTATGTTTCGTAGTGGGCCCAGCAAGGTGGCTCAATCCTCAGATAGAACTCAGTAATTATCTGAGAAGGGAAGCAATAAAGCCAGTCACACAAGTGCCCTCTCCAATACCTGCCATGCCATGAGCAATCACGTGGTACAGCTACTGTAGAAGAGAATTTCACGTGTTGGAGAACTTGTAAAATCCCCTTACCCTGCACAAAATTTCAAAATACTGGGAAAGTAGCCATGATACACAGAGTATACAGCGGCATTTAAATTGGCAACAGAGTGAAAACAGATGTCTGAGTATGGAGGAATAACATTATTTTTAGAAGCCTAAACATGACTGGGTGGGTGGGCAAGTTTCAGCATTTTCTAGTCAGGACAATGTTAATATCAAGTTTGCAAACCACAAAAAAGTCTTCCACTTTCCCTGAATGAAATGTGGTTTATTAAAAGGTGTGATACAACACACCGTCATTTTCCCTATGGCCAGCTCCAAGGAGAGTGCTTCAAAGCCACTTACCCAGTAAATATAAAGAGTCCCTTCTCTGAAATGGCAGAAAAGAAAAACCAAGTTCAAGGCATTAGTATGTAAGGCTGCGTTTGGGAGTGTGGGGTGGAGAGGGTGTGGGGTGGAGAGGGTGTGGGGAGTCAGGATGCCAGTTCTGGGAGTTAAACTCAACCATTCCAACCAAGCACCTTGCAATGCACAGTGAGCTGCCCTGAAAAAAGCACTGACTAGGACTCTAGATAGTGCAGCAGGGTATGAATGCCTCTTGGCGGGACAAACCTCAGGTTTGCCAGGAGTTCCTTCTCAATTTAGAGGCCCCATAAACCCCTTGTGTGGCAAGAACACCCAGAAGAGAGGAGCCTTTGCAGAAAGTGAAGAATGACAGCTACTCTCCATAGTCTCAGAGTCTTACTTCACCGTCTTCTGAACAGCAGGAGCTAGCCACACAAAGCCAGGTTGTCTATTTTTCCTTAAAATATAGCCAATTTCTGGTAACTAGATGTGGAAGGCAAAGTTCAGAGAGGAACACTTTTCCTGTGTGCTCATCAGAGCCCATGCTGAGAATGGATGTACTTCAGGACTCGGCAAGTTGTCAAAATAGAGGAGAGGGAAGAGCCCAAGTGCTGTCACAGACGTGCCTCTCTGTGGAGTGTAAGGGGGAAGAAGAGACTGTGCAAGGGCAAGGGAGCACTCATCCGATGTTCTGGTGCTCTACCTAAGAACCTTCCAAAGCAAGGCCAAGGACTTTCATCTTAGTTCACAGCCCGACAGTTAACTTGACCAGCAGGCAAGGTATTGGGGTATCCACACACTCAGAGGAAGATGAAAATCTATAGGAATAAAACATGCCTTTCTCCTCCTTCACTTCCTGAATATTCTACTTTGAAAACGGGGGGGATTTAAAAAACTAACTAAGCCTAGGGCTAGACAGACCTCAGCTAAAAGCCCACCTCTTCTATATAATATGTTGTAAAACTTCCAGTTTTCCTTTATTGTAAAATTATTGCAGTTATCTATGTAACTCCCCTAGCACAATCCATGGTAGACTACAGAGATGATAATCATGGTGCTTTACAGGTGAAGCTTTCACAGAATCATGTGGACAAGGCCAAACTCATCTGTGTGCCTCACATTGTGATCTATGGATCACAAGAGGGAAGAACTTTCATGTCATGTCCATGTCTGCCCTGAGAGGCCAGAGAGTATGTAGATGGCTATGGACACTCCCACTCATTGTGTATGTTAGAGTATGTGGATGGCTGGGAACTGTACCACTTACTGTGATCCAGGGTAAGAATTTACCTTGCGAGCCCTTCTTTCTGAAATTTTCAATATGGACTTGACCTACTTTCAGGCTGTCTAGGCTATTTAATGAGAAAATATGCTATAAACTGCTAAACAAAGTATGTGGTACAAGTAAGTGCTCTATTAGTGGTACACTACTTCTGTCACTATTACTATTAGTGAGTAAACCAAAGTATAAGCGTCATCCTTCATACTAAGAAACTTAGCCACAAAAATCTGGAGGAGACTCTTGTGGCTAGGCAGTGGGTTTTCCCAAACCACACTTTAAGAACCACTGGGAAGACCACCGTGATGCAGAGGTTTTGTGTCAAACAGTATTTCCCCAATGGCTCCATTTCCCATCACATCTGCCTTCTCTGCTAGCTCTAAAGTATTATTTCAGTCTGAGGGAATAGTTATGGTAACTGCTGTCATACTGTCAATTATAATGGCAATCATGGTGACTAAATAAAATAATCTCCATCACCAAAACTCAATCTGATAAAGGTTCTCTAGAGTCCCTGTTCATTAATAATTGGCTTTAAACAGCAACCCCTCAAAAGGAATGCCTTCTTGAGACCACTCAAGAAAAGTCGGACAGTTTCTATCAACAGCTTCTCCCTGCCAAAGGGCAGAAAGGCATTTCCGAGATATTGGGTGCACCTACCTAGAGCAGCCCTTCCTCCTGACATGCACAAACACTAAACTATGATGACAGTCCGTTAAGCACTGCAGGTCATCAGTCCAAGTTTTGAACAACAGGTCAATTAATTTCTAAACTTTATCTGGCAGTGGTTTTAAATTATTGAGCCCTCCCTAAAAGGTTAGTTTTTAGTTCATTTTAGAGAGTGTGCGCTCTAGACAAGAGTTTCTCTTTTAAAGGATGGTATCTAGTCACACACAGATGCACCATTAATGGTATGGCTTCATTAGTTTGCATCTGCCTAAGAAGGGGCAGGGGATGAACTCTACAAAGGCACATGGTTCTCCATTAACTAATTCTGTCACAATAACTTTTATGTTCATCACCTGGGGGAGAGGATTACTTCACATTCTGAAAACCAGCTGTAACTTTAGGAAAGATACAGTATTGCCCAACGAAAGCTAAGCTTTTCTGCCAAAGAGGAAATAGTGAAGTAACCAAGAACAGGCAAGAATACATGTGAAAGAGTTAATGAGAAGTACCTGTGCATGTCTTTCCTGGTTCAAGGAAAAGAGCTAAGTAATAAAACTGCACTGGAACACGCCAACTTCATCCATCCCTGCTAACGTTCCTTGGCAAGTGCACAGATCTCTGCTGGTCACTGACATTACAGTCAATTCCACAGTGGCCCCAAAGCATGGCCTGCTTTCCAAGGCCCACTTCACCACTGCTTAGGATACTAGTGTGAGCCGCTTTTATGAAAAGCTCTGCCTGACTTAGAGAGGTGACTGCAAGCATGCCTTCTACAATGATGGCTCAAAATATAAAAGTGTGTTGACCTACAATACTGGACCTTGGATTGTGGAAAATTTATCAAATTAGAATATAGTTTATCTTGGATTAAGGTTTTAATTAATTGGCAGCCTTACAGAAGCATTTCATGTTTTTTGAAAAGCTGTATTTCTATAAAAAAGACATGATTGGCTCTGAAGAAGAGCCAGAGTACCACTGTGACATTTATTTTCAAAGCTCAACTTTAAAAAGAAAAGAGTTCCATGAGTTTAGAACAAAAGGACCTTTAAAACAAAATAAAAAGTAGAGAACAAGACCCCAAAGGATACAAAACAATTAAATGAAACAGTTACCTCTATGTCCTGGATAATCTTTGGGTATAATGATCTATAAAATGAATTGGGAGGGCCATCTGTAGGTCTGTTTTTAAACAGGTACTGATCCCTGGAATGAAAACAAACAGATGTTACATTCTTGCACACAAAAGAGCAGATTGTATTTGCGCATGCTCACCAGGACAGCCCATGCTCAATGTCTTCCCTTGCATTGAAAGTTAACAGTTCAAAGCAGGTTCCTGACAAACTGCAGTTCCCATGGTAGAGACAATTTAGTTCTGGCATGATGCTGGTTTTTGTTTTCTGAGTGCTGTCACACAAATAATTAAGCTTTCATTCTAGGGCTATTTTTCCCCTATAAACTTTATTAGTAAAAACTCGCAAATAAACAGAACACAATGAAATTAACCACTTGCAAAGTCTATACATATATCTTAATGAGCATCTCAAAAATTACAATAGGCACTCTGAACTGTGGACCTTCACACTGGATTTTACACTTCCACTATCAAATATATCTTTATGCTCTTATCCACTACAAAAAATGAAAACTCCATGCCAGAGTTAGAATCAAGGAAACAATCAGCCCGATATCCTTTTCATTACTCAAGTCCATTAGCCACACTCAGTCCTTCCTCATTCCCTAAAACCTAAGCCTTCCTTGTTCTCTTTTCTACATGTTATACTGCACCCACATGCATAATAAGTGCTAATGAAGCTTAGGGGAAGTCTTACTCCACATTAAACTTCCTCCCATAAAGAAAATGCAGCCCCACCCTCACTCTTCCCAGTCCTGTGCCTGTCTGTAGCTCGTTCTCTGTGCTGACTGAGCCATGGCACTGATAATACACAGAATTATCAAGTTGCATTTAAGCTCATAGGCTTTCTTGGAAACCCCTCTGGCTGTGCTTCCATTCTTCCCACGAGCAGTAAACAGTGAAGTGACAGCTCAGGCTAGCGGTACAGCTCAGTGGTAGAGCAGTTAGTTGCCTACCATGAATGAGCCCCCAGGTTTAATCCCCAGTAATTACAAAAGCAAATAACATTACTTGACACTCTTGTTTTCCTTTAAAAAATTGTTTTATGTATGGGGGTTTTGCTTGCAAGTATGTCTGTGCACTACATGTGTGCCTGGTGCCCATGGAGGCTAGAAGAGGGCATCAGATCCTCTGGAAATGGAGCACCAGACAGTTGTTAGCTGTCAAGTAGATTCCGGGAATTGAACCAAGGTCCTCTGAATAAGCAGCGAGTTTTCTCAACAACTGAGCCATCTCTCCAGCCCCAGCTCTCACATTGCAATAGGATTATTGCCTGAGTTTTGAAAAAGCATAAATTCACAGCTTAAAAAAAATGAATGAATCACCCATTTGAGGTACTCAACTTTACAACAACAAACGCATATGTGTCAGAAGGGGGGATTCTAACAGCTCTAACCAGTCTTGACTAATCATTTTTTTCCTTGTTTAAACAGACTGACACATTCACAAACAGAATTGCCTTGAGCAAGCAAGCTGACTATACAGCAAGGGAAATGTTCCTAAACAAGCGCTCCATACTTACCACCCTCTTCTTTCTGAGAGGCCCTTCCAGAGAGGGTCAGTGCGCACCATCCTCTCAATCAGCTTCTTCCACAGCATTCCTTCCGAGATCACGCGCTGCCATTCCTTACACACTAGCTCTGCTGCACACAGAGACCTGGCATCCAGGTAGGAGAGGATGTTTTCTGCTATGTGATCTAGGCCTTGCTCTACAAAACAGAAAAGCAATGCAAAGAATGGGCAGGGCAGATGACACAGAACAGCCCTTATTTTAGTAAGAAATGAGTAACCCTGAGGCAGGGGAAACACCCAAGAGAACAGCTCATAAACAGGTGCAGCCGACAGCAGGTGCTTTAGTGTAAAAGCTGCCCTGGGACAGTTCTTTCTCAGAATTTTGAGACTTTTTTTCCTTCCCCATTTTCCTGCCAAACCCTCACAAGCCAATGGTTCTCCGAAGTTACAGTTGAGGCAGAAGAAGGAAAGTTCTCAGGCTGTGCTCTGTAGCGAAGCCACAAGGGGAACTCAAGATTCCTTGCTTCAAAACCTGTGCTTTTTGCTTATACTCACGGTCTCTTCCAATAAACCATGGAGGACTCCACTGTGAGTCCTCGATAGCTACAGGAGCCAAAAGGTGAGACTGACCCATTTTTTAAGGCATATGAAGAATTAAAATTAAAATCCTCTAATCTCCCTCTGATGGAGAACTACTTTCTGTTGTGAACAGATGGGTAAAAACCCTCAAAAGCAACAGCCATGTGCTTACTCACTTTAGGACTGAGTTAAATAACCCACGACGGGTCAGCCATGAGAGGCCGCTGAGTCTGTTGACCTGAGGAAGTCAGAGTGGAATGGGATAACCGATTCCCAAAAGTTGTTCTTTGACTGCCACAGGAGTGCTGTGGTGCACACACACCAAAACACAAGAGAAACTCACACAATGTGAGGGGCCTTGCAAAGAGATTCATGCACAGCTCTGTCTGAACTTTCCCATGGAGCTCGCCATGCACAGTACCGTCACCATCTGTTACATTCCTCCTTGTAGTTCTAGGTGTGTCCTCTGTAGCTACGGGAAGTACAACTCATCCCTGAGCCTGGAACATTCGAATTCCACATCCTAAGTTCACTGTGTACTATGTGTACACTGTGTTCTATGACACAAACCAAACCCTGAAACACCCTTGTGTCTTGGTTTTCTACTAAGTGCTGGTGGCGGCGGCAGCCACCCTTTAGCACAATACCTGAAAGCAAGCTGATGAAAAGATTTCAGGGCAAGGCAGCATTCCCTGGGGGTTTGATGGAGGAGGGTCATCTGTCTATGTTATTTTCATTGGTTAATAAAGAAACTG
>LOJH01018071.1:0-21952 GCA_001685095.1 Ellobius talpinus
AGGGGAGAGGCAGGGAGGGAAGCAGAGAAAAATGTAGAGCTCAATAAAAATTGATTAAAAAATAAATAAATAAAATAATTTATATTACACAAGAAAAAAAGAATGAGGATATTAAATGTGGGTTCCCACTGGACCCTAGATCCCCTCTATCTTTTTCTTGTATCTGTTACACCTATAGTTATCCCAGTGACAGTGGACTGGGAATATTATCTGAACTTTATGCCTTTGGGCTGGAGAGATGGGCCAATGGTAAAAGTTCTTGCCTTGAAGCCTGACTACTTGAGTTCAATTCTTGGAAACCATATGATGGGAAGGGAAAATCAACTCCTTCAAGTTGTCTTCTGACTTCCACATATGTGCCATAGCACTGGAACACACACACACATACACACACATGTGCATGCACACACACATAAAGCTAATTTTTGAAATTATAAAATCACATGCTTTCTCAGAAAGAAAGGACTGTAAGTGGAATCACCCAAGCTTCACTCAAATCTAGATGACCCTGAATTAACCATCCTTACTAGTTCCCTTCTCTCCTCATCTGCCATTTAAAAATCAAAATGTAAAAAAAATCAAAATGTGTTCTAAGAGTTCATTTGTTTGCCTTAGAAACCATTGGTGGACCAGGACTAGAGTTGAGCTTGGAATTTTCCCCTAAGTTTCAAGATCTGTAATAGCCATGCTTCTGGTTGACACAAATCAGCACTAGATCTAAAACCAGACACATTTTCAATTCACTCATTTTGGATTGGGCTAGCACAAGCATTAGAGTAGAACTAGGCCGGGATAACCAGCTTAAGGTTCTTGACCAGGCATTTTGATACCTGACTCACCCATTTAGGGGATCCAAAGCCAAAGACTGGGGCTGAATCACATCATCCAGGACAACTGTGTGCTCGGACTTTCCTCTCTCAACAGCAGTTAACTGAATCGCCAAAATCTGGCCAGCTCCCCTATCAGTCCAGTAGAGATTCCTTCCAATCCAGTCAACCACTATACAGTCTGGCTTTATCCCTAAAGAGACCATTCAACAGGTATGCTTATGCTACATTGTAACTTCAGTCATCTTAAAGCCAAGAGATTCTAGACTTGCAAACCATATTCATTCATTTTCCAAGTGCTAACGCATATCCAGCAGAAAAAACTATTAATATATCCCAAAATACTATTGTAGAGAAAGATAATCATTAAAAGCAGTGGCCAATGGGTTGCAGCCTGGTAGAACCAATGTCCACTGAAATGAAAATGGTGGCATCTTTCTATTTCTTACTAACCAGCAAGCCTTGGTCCCTTTCAATGGAGACAAATCCCATCCCAGGTTCACACCAACTGCCCCTCATTGTGTTGTTTATGCTCTGTGTGTTTACTAAGAGCTTTCCAGTAGGGCATACCTCTCACCACTACCCCATCCTTCTTCATGGCCATACTCATCCACCTTATACTTTCTGCATTGTGATCTGCCCAGAAGATTTTCTGATCCACTAAGTCATAGTCCACAGAGTAGATAGCCAGGGTCTTGTCAGTAGTTGTCAAGATATCTTCTTTTAAGCTTCGCAGTCCGGAAAGGAATAGGTTAAACTCAATTGCAACAAGCAGGATTGGCTCAGCACCTGCCAAGAAGAAAGAGCTTTCAACGTGATCACAAAGGAGTTTATACAGTGAAGATCAGCACAGGCTAAAGAATAACAGAATATGACACGGTATGAGGCTTTTGGATTCTTGTTGCTGAGGCTGGGCTGTCAATTAGCTCAAATGGAAGGGGTGCTCATAACACAATGGTTACAATAACAACCATGACTTAAGGGTATATGGAATACAGCAATTATTAGCTTATATTAAAAGCAACAACTCTTATTTTCTTGATGAGCAAAATAATGAGTTTCATTGTGACATTTGCATTATACACATCATTGTCCATTGCTCATATCTACTCTCTCCATCCACTTCCATCCCCCATCAATGCTGGGCTATTTACCTTCTTCAAACAGTCCCCATTCTGCTTTTCTGTCACAAAGGCGCACACACAAATCCCACATATGAGAGAAAATATGTGATATTTTATTTTTCTTCCCTCTATTAGCCTCTCTTATCCCCCTTTAACCCTCTTTGTCCTCACTCATATTCCCCCTTTGACTTTTATACCCTGCAACTATTCATATCGAAATCTAGATTCCACAAAGAAAGGACAACTGGAATATTTGTCTCTTGAGTCTGGCTTATTTCACTTAACATAATCTCCAGTTCTACTCATTTTCCTGCCAGTGACATAATTTCATTTTTCTTTATGGCCAAATAAATTCCATTGTGTATATACACCACATTTTCTTTATCCACCCATTTGTTGGTAGGCATTAGGCTGTTCATGAATGAAATACTGAGGCAGAGAAACTGGAAAGAAAGGTTGGATATGATAAGCCAGGTTGACACACAGTCACAGCGTTAGGGATTCAGCACTCACGATCCAAGACTTAGAAGACATTCCCAGCTCCAGGTTACCTGTTGCCTTACAAGTGTGGCCATCAGGGCCCAGCAAGTAGCCAGGGTGACAGGCACAGTAATATGAGCCTTCAGTATTGATACAGGTCTGACTGCAAGGTCGACCAGTTGGCCGCTGGCACTCATTTACATCCTGACAAATTTGACCACTGTTTTCCAGCTCAAAACCTGGGGCACAAGCACACACCTGAAAGAGATAAGAAGTCATCAACTCATTCCGAAGGCAGAACAGCACTGATCAAAGAGCCTTGATCTTCCTATGAAATTCGCATGGGGCTACATTTCATTTTGACAAATTTCAGCTTTGCTTTGAGCAACCACTTCTCTTTGCCTCATCAACCTTTCTGTACCTGCTACACCCTTCCAGCCATCATGGGACCAGAGTAACAATGGCCAGGTTCAGTCCAGGACGCCAGAGCCTCCACTGCCTTCATGAGACACAAAGCACATGAAGCTAACTGAGTTGGTCATCTGCCAGTAGAGAGTGGCTGTTACCAAATATCAGAACACTTTCTTTTACTGCACTAAGAGACTTGAGTTCATTGCTTGCAGCTGAGTAACGTTGCCTTAACCTAGCCAATTCTCGACTTAAGAGCACGACAAATGTCATATATCCACAGGGAAGCAACTTTCAGGTTGTCATTTTCCTGACCTGCCTGGATGTTTGGATCTTAGCACCATGCAACATTTCTCCTATGGCTCAAGAAGAGACGGGAAGGGCCACAGGTATATGTCTTTGAGATCAAAGTGCCATCAGGGACCACCTGAATGAGTGCACCCGTGGCTTTTCTCAGCACAGATGTGGCTGATAGAGAACAAACCATAACTTCAGCAACTCACTGGCCCAGCTGGGGTCTGGTAGCAGGCGTGGTAACATTGCTCAGGGCTGCAGGCAGATGAAGAACACTCTCCACCCTCATCTGAACCATCTGCACAGTCCTCTCGCCCATCACACACCACGCTGAAGCTGAGGCAGGCGCCAGTGGCACACTGGAACTCGGAATCCAGGCACTTCTGGGGAGTACCTGTTGGGGGAAGGGATTGCCTTCCTCTAGAGTTTTACAATGGAGCCCTAAGCATCCCGCCCCTAAAAGACCCCTCCAATGAGAAAAGAGGGTGGACTTGAGCTTCTGTAGTGTTTGCAGGGATACCTTTGGTTTCTGCCTCAGTGAGGATGCCCGGCACTTACACTCAGCCTCGTCGCTGCTGTCTCTGCAGTCACTCTGTCTGTCACAGTGCCAGAAATCAGGTACACACTGGTCTCCACTTCTACAGGCCCACTGCCTTGGGCCACATGGAAGCACCCTGGGGTCACAGTCCTGAGAATACAGTGATAATCAGTGCCCACCCTCTCTAGCTAAGTAAGGGGGCTACAGAGTTAGACAAGGCCCCAGCCAAGGAGACTACTCTCAAGTTTCGTCTGCAAGGATGCCAGAGGAAACCTAAGTGCCCAAAAGGGACACAGAGTATGAGATCACTCTCTTCAGTGGCTAGACATGCAGCATACCCTTAAGAGTAGTTTGTTTCCTCAGAGAGACTCTCTTGGAGGAAAGTGGTTATCAGTTGGAGATGGCTTCCGGGTTGGGGATGAGGGTGTGTGTCTACTTTTCCTTCTAGTTCTAAGACTCCATCTGGTGCAGACCTATGAAGGCCCTATGCGTGCTGCCTCAGTCTCTGAGTTCATATGTGCTTCTGTTCTGTTGTCTTTCGAAGGCCTTATTTCATTGCTATTTAAAGCCTTGTCAGAAGAGTGACCGCCACAAGCCCTTTGCGTCTCATTCCTGGCATGTTTTCCTTGACTTGGGTAATGGACCATGGCCATTACTGGCCTCTAGGGAAGGAACGAGCCATGCCTGCAAGGGACATGAGTGAGGCTCAGCCTCATCATCAGCAGACCATGACCTTGGAGAAAGGGTGGCATTTGACCTCTAGAGGTGACAACAAGACCATCGGCACTGGCCTTGTCACGGTCACACCCGCTCAGGCTCAAGAACCTCAAATGGAATTGAGTCTGGGCTTCTGCGCAGGTTCTTGAGCTTAGAGCTGCCCTGGATAGCGTTCCTTCCTGTGGACAATAAGCAGCATCCAAGCAGAATACAACTATAGGTGCTCACAAGGAGTGGCCTGCCAGGTAAGGCAAGCAAATAAACTGTTCTGTGAATAATTGGAAAAAGAAATAAAAGTGTGGGGGGATGGGCCAATTGGGACATCTTCATTTCATCTGGATAACAGAAGCAAAGGAATCCAATCTATAAATGAACGTACAGCTCTTTCTGCCACAATGATACATGCTTCAGTGAATTAAAATTGACAGCATTGCAGGGCAGTGGTAGTGCTCCCCTTTAGTCTCAGCACTTGGTGGGGGGCTTTGAGGGTTAGAGGCAGGTGGATATCTATGAGTTTGAGTCCAGCCAGGTCTACAGAGTGAGTTCCAGGACTGCCAGGGCTACACAGAGAAACCCAGTCTCAAAATCAACAACAAAAATAAAATAAAACCAAACAAAACTGACAGCATCTTTAGCATCTTCTCTGACTTGGGAGGGGCCGTCTGTGTAGCTGCTCAACCCCAGAGCTTTTAGATACATTCCCGGCTTCTGAGCACTAAGGTCATGTGCAAGTAGGGGGCGTCTGGGACAGTCCTTGAGCTCCAGTAAGCTTCATGGTGGCAATTCAAAGGAGCTAGGGGACAAGTCTGTCCAGTCTCAGAGCTCAGCTTTAGATTGGCTGTTCAAGCCATGGAGATCATGTTCTAATCCTTGGAGTCCTCCTACAACACAAGTTCTTCTAAGTTTGGCTTTCTTCAGTCTCCCAGTCACACTCGGATGCAGTCATGAGTGATTAATCTGCCTCTGTGTTTTCCTGAATTTCCCAACAGAGAGTATGTGTCACTGGTGTTTGAGAGCTGCAGCCAGCAAGCCATTCTGCATAGAGAATCAAAAATATTTCTGAAAAGTGAATCTTTACCATGCATTTAACAGATTGCTTCCTGTCTCTGCTCCCTAAACAATGCTGTGTGAGAACTATTTACTCAGCATAAGCATGGCACTAGTTGGTATAAGTAACCTAAAGAGGATTTAATGTATGGGAACATATGGGTCCATTATAAGCAAATACTATGCTACACCCTATGAAAGACTTGGGCATCCACAGATTCTGGCATCCTGGGAAGATCCTTTGGCTACTCAGTGGCAATGATACCTCTGCATATGTCTCAAGGAGGGGTAGCTACCTTCTCATCAGTTCCATCTTTGCAGTCTACATCATGGTCACATATCCACTCTGTCAACACACATTCTCCACTCTTCGGGCATCTCATCTCCCCTTCTGGACACCGTAGGGCAACAGGGCATCCTTCCTCATCTGAGTGGTCCAGGCAGTCTCGGTTCCCATCACAACGCAGAGAAGATGATATGCATTGGCCATTCTCACACTGAAATTCAGAGGAGCTGCATTCTTCACGAACTGAGAAAGGTAACACTTTGGGTAAGAGCTTGGGAAACTCTGAAGAAACCCAGTGACAAGGAAAACACTTTGGAGACTCTCTCAAGTTCTGCTGTCACCTTGGGAACCAGCCCCACCAGGCAGGAAATCATCTCAAGGTAAGAGCTACACTAGGAAGGACCTACTGTTAATCTAATGCCCCAGTCCTGTCTTGGTCCTTAGGACTGAGGGACAGGGATGGGAGGACCTACAGCAGATCCTGAAATAAGCAAAGTGAGGAACCTCTTCTGTAAACTATTCATTAATAATAAAAGAAATTCTCTAACAGCCTCCAAAATGTTCTGTAATTTATGTTGTTGGACTCAGTGCCTACAGACAAAAACTGCTTGATTGATCCACAGAAAAGGACATAAGTAGATGTCAAAGGTACATTCCATCTAGAGGGCAAGCTCCTAATATTCTTCCTGATGGTTTCTTGGCCCCAGGTGCAATCACAGCTCTGGCTACATGGTCCATTCCACATCCAAACCTGCTGAGGCCCCACCCAGTTCTTCCCACTTCAATTCTTGACCCCCTACAAGGTGATGCAGGTCTTTGAACCACATCATTAGAAAGAGAAATAAAGACTCTGCAGTCCATAGAAATGAAGGGAGGGTTAGAAGACCTGCAAATGATATGGCCCAGCGGGTGAAAAGACCAAATGTAAAGTATTTAGGGAAGTAGATCTTTAACTTGACAAAAAAATTTTGGAAACAAGACCTGTTTTTCTCTAATAGAAATATTCTTGTTATATGTGTGGTAGGACTCTCTAGATGTCTCTAGTTCCAACTCTTTACTATCAAACCTCTACAATAAGTATAGTACCCAGTGTGTGTGTGTGTGTGTGTGTGTGTGTGTATTCCCAGGTGAGATATAACACTATGCCTTTGTGTCAGCTCTCACATTTTAAACCAGCATCCTTAGCACCATCTCCTTAGAACTATGCTTTTCACATTTCATACTCTGGTGATTTTACTATTCCAATAACCTCAGAGCCACGAAAGTGTTGTCACATGCTCCCAGCACAAGAAGACGCTATGGCAGGCATGATGGCACACACCTTTGAGCCTGGTGCTTGAAAGCAGAGGCATGAGGATCTTTATGAGTGCAAAGCCATCCTGATCTATGTGGCAAGTTCCAGACCAGCCAGGGCTACCTATTGAGAATCTGTCTCCAAAACAAACCACCCCATACACACACCGAGAAAAAGGCTGTGGTGGGTCTAATGAAACAGATGATTGTATTAAATGTGATTGTTAATGAAAATCAACAGTATAGAGGCATCTTTAAATAGTGCTACTGAAACAATGCAACAATATATTGGTTAAATGATAAAGGTGCTGTGGCCAGCAGTTTGAAGGAATCCAGCCTTAGATTCCCCCGCCCCCAGGAGCAAGGGCTCAATACCTGCTCAATGGGTGATGTTTAGGTTACCCTTCAGAGCAATGTTATAGAACATAATTTCCCAAAAGAAGAGGCGTCAACTATGAGACAGTTGGAAGTACTCCTGGAGGCCAGAATCCCGGGGATGGGCAGGCATGGTGGCACATTCCTTTAGTCCTATAGCTCCGGAGGCAGAGGGAGGTAGACCTCTGTGAATTCCAGGTCAGCCAGGGATACAAGGTGAAACCCAGCACCCCTCTTTACAGACACATACACACACACGCACACGCGCATGCACACACACCTTAAGTTCATGGAACTTACTGCACCCTTGCTCATCTCTTCTGTCTAAACAGTCTAGTTTCCCATCACACCGCCAGCTCTTAGGGATACACCGGGTCTTGTTGTCACAGCGCAGTGAGCAGTCTTCAGCAGGCTGCCAGCAGCCCAGCTCATCTGACCCATCGGGGCACTGCTGAGCTCCATCACAGTGGTCTTTCTCCTCTAGGCACCTGCTTCCATCCAGACACTGGAAGACCCCTAGCATGGAGAAGGTCCAAGACTCGCATTGGTCCGAAGGAAGGTTTCAAACAAGATGGCCTCACTTTGTTCCAGTGTCTAAAGGGTCTACAACCTGCATCTCCTTTGATCTGCATCCTAATGTGTGGCTGATACATAAGCCATCTTAATGCGCTCAGGTCAATTATGCTACCAACCTGAACTAAGTCATTTAAATAAGGCAGCATGTGTTTGGTTTCTTTGATAACTTGTTAAATGACTACCAACACTTATAAGTGGGCCACTTAGGACATTCTGTGGACCAGCCTATAAAAAGGCAAATATCGAAACACTTAGCTAATTTAAGGAGGCAACCAGGCAACAAACATGGACGGATGAAGTGTGTCCTTAAGGAATCAGCGTTCCGACAGATAAGGGCATGCAAACTGGTCCAGGGGGAGTTAGGATGTCACAGTTAATGACATGCTCTGGCCATTCCTCTCATGCACCTGAAGATGACCCTGGCACAAAGCACAGAGGACAGGGTGACCAACCTGGTTGATGGCAGACCCGGGAGCAGTTCTCTTCATCTGAGCCATCCTGACAGTCACGTTCACCATCGCAGAGGGACTCCCTGGGAATGCATCCCTTTCCATCCTGGCACAGGACGGAGGACCGGGTGCAGAGAACGGGAGGAGAAGAGACAGTAGGCACTGTCTCCATAAGCCCAGGGTCTAGAGCAAACCATGTCACTTCAGCAAGCCAGTCCAAGAGGGGCCAGCATGGGCATGTTCCCACTGTCCCCTCCCTTGGACATTCACACCAGGGCTGAGGATCCACATGCGTTCTACCTCACAAGAGCCAATGAAAGCAAGCAATGTACGTACACTTAGGTAAGCAAGCTACACAGACCCTTATCTACTGGCTTTGAATTTGTTCATGCTCTTTTCTCCTCTCCTGGCTACCTGATTCCCCATTGCATCTGAGAAATGAAAAGCAAAGTGTAGCTGTGTTTTACATCATGTTCTCTCAATCACAGACTGCACAGAGGGTGATGCATAAGAACATAACAGAGCCAAACACTTGTTGCAGAGTTACTACAATCAATGGGTGTGAACAAACCCACTGCTCTTATTTGGAGTAGGTGTACGGTCAGTCTACATCTTGGCTTAGATAACATTCTATAATGGTGACACCATGATCCCACCTGGTAATGTCTTCCTCAGCATGTGTCCCTACCCGTAAGCAATGCACGACTGTCCTTCTGGTTCCCTGGTATGACATGACAGCCAGCATAAGCGAGTCTCTCATTGTTGAAATGCATGAGTTACAGTACCACAAGTTACTAATTAGCATTTGTCGGCAACTACTGCAGCCACAGACAGATGTGTTCGAGATTGGAATAAAATCAAAGCAGGAAGGTTAGCTATATCTTCACCTCACCTCAGGAATACATCCTTAGACCTGATGCTTTGTAACTTTTACCATCAGGATAAAGCAACCGGTGAGTCAAAAGGTCATGTGGGTTACCAAGAAGACAGAGATGGCAGATTATGAGACTGGATGCAGAGAGGAAATGGTTCTGTCTCTTTTGTTTCTATTATTTCTTCATATACTCAGCTGCTTCTGCCAAAGAAGCCTCTGAAATCAAGGGTGGGAATTCCTCTTTTTCTGCTTCATAACCTAGGACTGGTTATGTCTTTTGCTTTGCTGAAGGATTGTACGAAAAGACAATACATAAGCCTTCTTCACCTTGATGCAGCAAAAGGAAAAGGAAGAGCTTTCCTCTGGAACACACCAGTCCAAAAACTTGAAATCAAAAAAAGTCCAAATTTTAAAACTTTTTTAACCAAACATGGTTAGGTAAAGAAAATTCTACACCTGACTTCATGCGGCAGGTCACACTCAAAAGGCAGGCACCAAGACTGTTATAGAGAATGACCTTCAGCTTGTGTGCATAAAGTGTGCATGAATTGTAAATGATTTTCATGCTTACACTTGGATTTCATCAAGATATTTCACTAGGGAGCTGAAAACGACTCCAAAGCCTAAAACAGAGGACCAGAACTTGAAATATTCTTGGTCCTAAATATTTTGGGTAGAGGATATTCAACCTGTATCCACAGCCTCGGTGCATCACAGAGGTTCCCCTGCACAATGTCATTGCTTCGTGTCTCATGAAAGAATGGGTTGTTTGGTAAATCAGTTTGGAAGTAGTTTAGAGCTATGTTCATACGCAGACTAAGAGCCTTGAGTACACTAACATGAAAGACCGTTTCCCAGAGGCAGACAGCAGGCAGACCTTGAGAACTGCTATGACTTTTATGGTCACAGTTAACTGGCTAAAACTCTCAGCAAGTTTGAAAAAGGTGTTTAAACTCCCAGAATATGAACAATTTATGGAGGGGGGATTCTGGAATGAAGCGGAAACAAGTGCCAATATAAACAAAAGGATACTAAGGAGTTCACCCTAAAAAAACATGTGGAATGGTTCCACAAAGAAAGACTCGCCTGGAACTTTCTGGTTCTCTGCCAAGATGATCATTTTCTTTATGTGCAGCTCTTTCAGTGTGGAGAAGGGCTCCAGTGTCTTCCTGTTCCACAGCACAAGAGCTGCCTTGTCTGCCGTCACCAGGTAGGGCTCATGGGCTGCCATAACCACATCGCTCCAGGATGCGTTCAGGGAGCATGTTCGGTTCTTTAGTAGACTGAAACTGTGCAACCCTAGGGAAGAATAAGAATCAAGATTGATTGGCCTGTGACCCAAAGCAAGGTGGGAGGTATCAGTACCATGCGATGGGGTCCAAAGAACCAAAACTCTAAGGAAGTACATTGCCCTCTTTGAAAGTTTCACAGGTTTTAGTTTTATAGGTTTAAAGTAACTAGTGAATATCTTAAGCTCCAAAGAAGTGGAGATCTTAGGTCTGACATGCAGAGATACCAGCTGTGACCTCACTACCTGAATGTGTCTTGTGTTGTTAGGTTTTATGACAACCCAACCCAAGCCAGGGTCATCCATGAAGAAGGAACTTTAATTGAAACATGCCTTGTTAGACTTGCCCAGAGGCAACCCTATGGGGTATTTTCTTGATTAATGACTGATGTGGGAGGTTCCAGCCCACAGTGGGTGGTACCATCCCTGGGCAAGTGGTCCTAGGTTATATAAGAAAGCAAATTTAGAAAGCCAGGAGGAGCAAGCTAGTAAGCAGCACCCCTTCATGGATTCTGATGTGGTTCCTGCCTCCAGGTTTCTGCCTTGACTTCCCTTCCTTCATAATGGACCAAAAGTTGGAAGGTAGGGCAAACTTGTTCCTCTTCACGTTGCTTTTGGTCATGGTGTTTAAACACAGCAATAGAAAGCAGCATGTACTAAAGTACATGGCTCTCAGTGTGTTGCTACAGGCCCTAAGGAAGCTGTTAGGTAAGAAGGTGAGCAATCACTGTGCAGCTAAAGCTTACACCTTTTTACCAAGGTCCAACCATAGCTTGGTGCCTCCTGAGCAGAGGATGTGCGCTTCTGCTATTTCTAGCTGTGGGAGAAAAGCAAATTCGGAACAAAATTTTGGAAAAACAACTAAGTATATATTTTGAAGCTCTTAAGTCTATTATTTCTGGTGTTGTATATATATATTTTAATTCCTAAGCCAGACTGTTAGATAAGAGATGCGTTTGAAGTAAGTGCCTTGCAGTAACTGTCAAACTTTGAGTTAAAGTCATTGTGGAAGCAGTGCTCAGAATAAGTAGGACAGCTAGCAGAAAGGTTTTGAATAGTCTCTATACAAAGTAACAGTACATGCTTGAGGTGATGAATATACTAATTACTGTGATTTGATCTTTGCACATTGTATACGGGTGCCAAAATATCATATTTATCCTTATGTATGTACAACTATTATGTGTCAGTTAAAAATTCAAAACAAAATCTCCCACCATAGCCCAAAACACAAAAATTAATTTAACTTTAAAAGAAATGACTCCAAGCATTGAACTATAAAGAAGCTTTGGCATATGACCTCCGATTCTACCCATGGTACTATTGTATAGTACTTACCCAACCCTTTGGTGGTCCAGAGGATACTAGCAGATCCAAGGTCCAAGGCCATCCGGGTGTCTGCCGCCCAGGTGCCTCTCCAGACTTCCTGTCGGGTTTTGCCATCGAGGGTCATGCTTTGCAGGGGCCTCCCACTCTCCACCCAGTACAGCACCCGTCTAGGCCAGTCTAGAAGGAGCTGTAGTATAACATTGCCAGTGCTGTAGAGAGTGTAGGAGTCAGGGCCAGGAACTCTGGTCTTCTGAATCATACTTCGGTCACAGGGTAGCCAGAAGAGGTTCCCGGTGGAGATGTCCACATTTGCCGAGCAGACTGTGGGAGGGAGAGGGGCTGCCTTAGAAAAGGCTTCTAGGTATATTTGCATACTGGCTCAAACGGATCAAGGAGAGAAGGGAGACCCGGCAAGGCACTTCTCTAGAACATGAGCCTCATAATGGCTACTGTGGATCCAGCAGCTGGTGACTTGAGCCACAGTGGTCCGCACAGCCGCCTGGCAAGATCCACTACATCTTGAAGGAGATGTCCAAGTGTCCTGCATTTGAACACAGGCCTGAAACTTCAGAGCGACCTTCCTTCTTCTCGTGGGCCGGTATGCAAATCAGTCATTTTAAACATCAAGGGGCTAGATTTGAAATTGCTTTAGGAAAAGAGACTAGGACAAGAGGCATCACTTCAGAGAGAATGCAAGGTCACCAAAAGAGCATAGACAATGAATAAAATCTACAATGAGAAGGTGCAAGTATGATAAGGGCCAAGCACATAAAAATCATGGGTATTGTGGTGGTTTGAATGAAAATGCCCCCACTAGGCTTATAGGGAGTGGCACTATTAGGAGTTGGGACTTTGTTGGGGTAGATGTGGTCTTGCTGGAGGAAGTGTGACACTGGAGGTGGGTTTTGAGGTTTCAGATGCTCAGGCCAGGCCCAGTGTCATTCTCTCTTCCTCCTGCTTGTAGATAAGGATGTAGAAATCTCGGCTACCTCTCCATCACCATGTCTGCCTGCAAGCCACCATGTTTCTCACCATGATGATAATGTACTAAATCTCTGAACTGGAAGCCAGCCCCAATTAAATGTTTTACTTTATAAAAGTTGCCGTGGTCATGGTGTCCCTTCACAGCAACAGAAACCCTAACTAAGACAGGCATCCTTTATCAGATGTGAATAATTGAATCAGGCACTAACTTCCAACACTCTTCCCTTCCTGTTCATGCCCAGTATAACAGGCCTATGGCAGAGCTAGGCTAGAGTTGATCTACTGTGGTTTGCATCCAGTCATTAAGATTAAGAGCAGAATCAACCTAGAAGGTCAGAATGCCTCCCTCTAAACCCTGTTTCTATGCCTCAGTTTCCTCAAATCCACTATAAGAATGCTTCGCTCATGAGGCTGTTACAGAGCTAAAACAGGGAATCTTAGAATAGTGACTGCTATTTTATAGTAAGTTATTAAAGCTGACCACACAAGCTTACAACAGCCAAGTGCCAGGAAATCTGCAAGATGGTTGTTCAATTAATTTAAAGTAATTAAATTAATCATATTGATTTACAGCAGTAATAAATATTTGACTAATATATTCTTAATTGTTTTATTGCAATTTACTCTTACTGGCTTGGAATTCCTTATCATGAAACTGCATATGGCTCTGGACTTGGTATTCTTTCTGGACTTTTTAAAGATTGGCTTCGAATGGGACATGAGTCTAAACATGATATTTGTTTTCATTTCCTGTATACCTTATACATATAGCCTCAAAGCAGTCTTATGAAACACTGCCTGCACTTCCCTAACTGAGGACAGATGTGGAATTTCCCACCTATCACATCATGGAGGACATTGAGATTTTATGGCAAACTCTATCACGCTTTTGTTTTTATAGTCAATCATTCCTGAAGGGTGAACATACTGTGTGAAGTTTGCTTCCATGAATATTCGAAACACATTTTAACCATGTCACATGGTAGCTTGGAAGCTGGCATTGTGGGGGTGTTTACACCATGAAAACTGTCAGCACTGTGCATCTGGGCGTACTTGTTTTGGGGTGGCTTGTTGGTTTTGTTTTGTTCTCTAGACTAGAGATGGATAAATAATTGACCTTGGGCCAAATTTGGTCCACTGCCTTTTTATATACATAACTTTTCATGGAACACAGCTAGTAGTTCATACACTGTATAATGACAAATATCCACCAAACATGGTGATTCTTATTGGCCTTTCATACAAAGTTTGTCAACCCTTAGTCTTTACTTAAGAAAAACAATATGGTAGAGGTGCTTGCCACCAAGTTTGTAAACCTGAATTTGATCCTTGGCACCCACATGGTGGCAGGCAAGAACTGATTCCTGAAAGCTGTCCTCTGATCTACTCACACACACATGGACACGTGCACATGTGCATGGACACATGTGTAAACATGCATACACACACACCACAAAATAAAAGAAATGTAAAGAAAGCAAACATGTTACCAATGCTGATTCCACTTACATGTGAAATTAATTAAACTCTAAGTAGCCAGCAAATCCAAGAATCATTTTCTGGCATTTATAATGTATTAATCAGGTCATCAAAGCCACCGTTTATGGCACTGGTGAATTAATTCCATTGTGTCTTCATCATTTCACCTTTATTTCATTTGTTTGTAGAAACCAAAGTATGAAATGGTATTCAAGTCAAAACTATGCCTCGTCTACAACTTTACCAGATAAAGTGTTCAGTCTAGGGTTTTACAACAATCATAGAATATGTGTGATTCGTCAGTAAGCTTTATTATAAGCATATAGCAGGGAATATGCATGCACAGTTCTTTCTCCTATTATGCTTTTGTTTCTATTTCTTAGGCATTGCAACGAGATATCAGAGGTGGGGGGGGGAAGTAAGGAAAGAAGGGTTTATTCTGGCCCATGGTCTACTCTACAGCCGTTTGTCTCCAGGGCTTCCGGGCCGCTATGCGGTAAAGCAGGACAAGGGGCAGTGAGTATGCAGTGGAATGATGGGCTTTATAGCACCATGGCCAGGAAGTTGGCAGGGAGGAGACAAGTTGTACTTTCCAAGGCCTAGTCCAGCAGCCTCCTTCCCCAAGGCACGTTCTGGCTTCTCGCAGCCCACTCATTTCTGAACTCCTCTCTGCTTTAATCTACTGATGAGGTTAGCAACCTGACGATTAGATCTTAACAACGCCACCTGAAAGTCAAATCCTCATAAAACATATGACTGGGACAAGGGTGGTGTTCATTTGCTATCCAAACTGTAAGCCGCAGAGAGCCAGTTGTTAAACCCATCTACTGGGCGCGATAGCGAGAACTCAATGTTAACTACCGAGGGGGTGGACAAACACACGTGTGGTGAATTGGGGTGAGGGGGTGTGGTGTCAGGGGGAAGCCACTACACACAGCCTTAATGTGCTACTTATTGTTCTTCCTTTCAAGTAGTGTGTTTCTTTACTACATCACAACCTCCCGTGGGAGGAACTGCTGTAAGATTTGGTCAAAATCCTCTCCATATCCGTGAAGTCATTCTTGCCCAAGCTCAATGCTCTCTCTCCCTTGCCAGGGTCTCCATTGTACAGAGAGTATTCATTCTTATACTGAATTACGGATTTCATCTTTGCCCTTTGCAGAATCAAGGTTGAACACCTCCTTTCCAGGTTCACGTAACGTTCTCTGAACAATGCCACATCGGCACTTGAGACAGACTATGAAGTCCTCTCATTTTTTCACTAAGAATTTTAACTGGATTTTTTTTTCTTTTCGGCCTCAATTTTCAACATTAGTGTAAGAGTAACAGGCTCGAGAGAAAATACTGACCTCAGGACACTCAAATGGACTGATGGCTTTTAAAGAGGCCACATAATCTGTGGCCTTGTCTGGCTAGCAGGAGTGAGACTGTTGTCTTTGTTCTGTTTGAACCCACAGATGCAGTGTGTTTGGATCTCGAGTTCCCCACTAAGGTTCATGTGTTAGTGCCTTGACGCTCAGCCTGCTATTGGGATCCTGTGGGACTTCTAATGGATGAGAACCAATGGGAGACAACCAGGTAACTGGGAATATGTGCCCTCAAATGGTCTATGGGTTTCCAGTCCCTGCCTTTTTGTTTCCTTTTTTATTTTTCTCTTTGGCCTTGAGGTGAGCACATTGGGCCCACAATTCCCCTCCCACCATTGGTGACCAGTACCACCACCAAGGTCTAAAAGTAATGAGTAACCCTGAATGGACTAAGAGCTAAAACCAACCTTTCCTTTTACTTATTTATGCATTATTTGTTCAGTTAGGATTTTCTCTTTACAAATTGATCACCTTGGGCATTTATTACACTTAATGGGAGCTATCACTGCTCTACAATAGAGCCAGCTCAGATTAAGCCAGCAGTCCTTGATATTAACTGCAACACAGAAGCCAATTAGTATGGCCAGCCAGTGGGGAGAAGGTAACATTTCCATTAGGTGGGAAGACATTTTGGGATCAGGCATCTCACAGATAGCTGTTAGGTGCTATTACAGTTGGTTTGTCCTGAAGGTTTTCTGAGTGGGGCCTTAGAAGTTGCAACTCACCTGCCATTGTACATTGTCCCGCAGGGCCCCAAGGAAAGTGTCAAAGGCACTTCTCTTAGCGAGGCAGAGCCTTAGCACTTGGCAGAGCACACAGGGACAGATGTTCAGAAATCTCATTACTCACCCTGAACTCAAGGCTCCGTCCATTATGATGGAGATGTTTGCTGCGTTTAGGCAGAATCAGGGGAACTTGAGGGTGAGGTGCAGCGTTTAGGAGTGTGGGAAGGGAAAGTATATACTGCCATATTAAGAAAATATCTTGCTTTTTCTCTCTGAAATCTGCATTGCAAATGACTTTTAAATTAGAATTTGAAAAATCTGCAATGCAAAACTGAAGAATGAAAGGACCTTTTTTTCCTATTCTTCCCTGACTTAAGGTCAGGAAAGCAAAAATTAAATTAAAAAAACAGCCCTTATTCCTCTATTTAATCTCAAGACAGTGGTCACGCCCAAGAACAATGGGTCAATAGCAGATACCACATTTAGTTAGTCACACATAGTCTTTGGCATGAAAATACATTCAGATCAAGGATGGGCACACTTTTTTGGTCCTATACATTTTAGACCCAGAAAATAAAGGAAGAAAACAAGATGACTGCCACAGCTCACCTGTATGCTGGGTCCAAATCTCTTGCTTTTGCCCTGAATATCCCGCTGAATAAATGAGATGTCCCTGGGCATCTGACCAATAGATGAAGTTCCTTTTCCAGTCAACATCCAGTAAGTAGAGGTTCCCAGCATGCTCCTCAACTAGAGTTCTTTCTATAGCAGTTCCCATAGAGCTGACTTTCAGCAAGTATAGACGCTTGCCAGAAGAAAACACAACTTTCAGCTCTGCAAAGGGAATGGAGAGGTTTGCTGTTTGACCATTCAGATGAATGCCGGGTTCCCTACCAGGAGTAGCCTCATCTCAAGCTCGGGCACCCACACAAATGTCTAACATCCCCACCTGTGCAGCATATGCTCATGACCCCATCACCACCATAGCCTCTAAAGGTGGGTTATTTGGGAAGATGGCCAGTGTTAGTGTCAGCTTTCCCGAGGCACAGGGTATTTCTGACATTCAATGGAAGGATAAAACTGAATCACTGACATGCAGCACTCCTTAATAATGTCTTGCTACTAGAGAATTTTGGTTTGCTTATTTTATGTATTTAGAGACAGGGTTTTTTGTGGGGGGGAGGGTTTGAGACAGGGTTTCTCTGTAGCTTTGGAGCCTGTTGTGGAACTAGCTCTTGTAGACCAGATTGGCCTCAAACCTACAGAGATCCGCCTGCCTCTGTCTCCCGAGTGCTGGGATTAAAGGCACCACCGCTGCCCCGCACTTGTTTTGTTTGTTTGTTTTTAAATGTAGTCCTGATTGTTCTGAAACTCCTCCACAGGCCAAGCTGGCCTTGAACTCAGAGACCCACCTGTCTCTGCTTCCAGAATGCTGGGATTAAAGGTGTGCACCACCTTCTCCAGGCTGCTAGAGAATTTTTAATGCTTTCTCTTATTTAAAGAAAAACTGAGCATGTGAATATATAGCGCACAATATATAATGCTAAAAATTAAACCTGAGCTGATTGCTTAGCAACTACAGCCTTTTCCACCATGGTTTCATTTAAAACCGGCCCTGTGATCTGTGTTTTTAAAAATAAGTTGGCGCATAAACATATTTACATGATTTATTCTTCCTAAAACTTTCATATTCTAGTTTCAAAAGCACCAATGGTTGGACAGAAATAGTCAATAGATTGTGTAGACTTCGATATTTTGGCAGTAAAACAGCAACATGGTGAATTTTTGTTAACAATACTGGACTAAAACTGCATTCAAGCAGAGACCACTTAAAAACTAAGTCAGGATATGTAGTAGGGATCATAGAAGGTATTTCTTCTATTAATTTACGTGTAAAATTTTCATGCAAACCTGAAGTATACATGCCATTTTATGCTTTAAAAATCAAATCCAATTGTCCTAGCAATGGATGAATTATATACATAATAAAATATCACTTAGCCTTCAGAAGGGATAAAAGGTGAGTGAGGTGGCTGAGCAGGTACAAGTGCCTGTGTGCAAGCCTATGAGCCTGAGTTCCATCCCTGGAGCCCACAAACAGGTGGGAGGACAGGACCAGCTCCACACAACTCTCCCCTAATGGACACGTGCACACAATGGTGCACATGAGCTCCTCTCACAATAATAATCATCAAAATTGAAAAATAAAATGTAAGGGAGTCAGGAGTTGTGGTACACTCCGCTGATCATGGCACTCGGGAAACTGAGGCACAAAGTTCGTGAATTTTAGTTTACTATGTGGCACAGGCCACATAGTAAACCCAACGCCACCCAAGACTGTATGCCAAGGCCTGTTTCAAAAGTCAAAAGGGTGTATGTATGAGATTCTATGAGATGCTAGAATATAGAGTTGTAACATTGTACTGACTGGTTTTGTGCCAGCTTAACACCAGCTAGAGTCATCAGAGAGGAAGAAACCTCAGTTGAGGAAATGCCTCCATGAGACAGTGCCAATGGGGGAGGCCCCAGCCCATGTTGAGTGGTGTCATCCCTGGGCTGCTGGTCCTGAGGTCTATAAGAAAGCAGACTGAGCAAGCCAGTAAGCAGCATCCCTCCATGACCTCTGTATCAGCTGCTGGCTCCAGGTTCCTGCCCTGTTTGTGTTCCTGCCCTGTCTTCCTTTGATGATGAACAGCAAAATGGAAGTGTAAGCCAAATAAACCCTTTCCTTCCCAAATTGCTTTCTGATCAGTATGTTTTAATCACAGCAATAGGAACCCTAACATCAAAGATATTATTCTAAGTGACATATACCAGAGTCAAATACCGTACAGTTTCACCAAATATGGTACCTAGAATTAGCCAGTCCACACAGACAGAGGATAAAATGGTGATTGGCAGGAACTAGAGGGGAAAGAGAATAGAATTGATGCCTAAGGTGTAAAGAGCATCATTTTGGATGATGAAGAAGTTCTGGAAACGGATCACAGTGAAGGTTGCACAGCAACATGAATGCATCTTATGTCACCATACAATTAAAAATGGTTAGATGTTAAGTTTTTGTTGGGTATTATTATTTTGTTAATACTATTATTTTGCACTATTATAAAACTAAATCAAGGGAACTGGACATGGAGGTTCACACCTTTAATCCCAGTACTTGGGAGGCAGAGGCAGGAAGAACTCTGTGAATTTTGAGGGCAGTCTGGTTTAGAGAGTGAGTTCTTTGCCTTTCAGGGCTACACAGTGAGACCCGATCTCAAACCAATCAGAAAGATATAGAATCAAGTTGTTTTGAGAACAAACTGGTCGTCAACGGAATTTGTCGGAATAGAAGGGATCGACTCAGCAATGGAATCTGCTTTATTTCCAGGCTAACCTGCAGCAAGCCTTCTTGAACTGCACCCATTTTACCAGGAAACTTACCACTGCAAGTTCCAGAAGGTAAAAGAAACAGTCCCTCTGGACAGACACACTTGTAGCCCTTGGGATGGATGGGGGACAGGAGGCACAGATGGCTGCAAGAACCTGGAACACATGCCGAGTGTCTGCCTGTTTAAACAGAAACAGTACACGTAGTTCAGATTCTCTGTCCAAACCATTCAAAACTCAGTACTGAAGAAGAGGGAAGGTGGTCTCCCTTAAGAAGAATCCAAATCTACTTGTTATCTTTCATGGGTGTGCTGACCTTTGAACTATGCTTGTCTCCAGACTGGCTGTCAGACAAGTGTCCAAGTGTCTTACCATAGGGCCAACAAACCTTAACCAGCTGCACCTTCTCCCTTGGAGTTAAGGCAGAATGAGTATTCCATTGGTTTACGGGAGACTCCTTGAATGGATCTGTATTCTCCACCATGGTTAGTTGCTTCAACACACTTAGCCTAGTGTGCATGCCTTTGATTCCAGCACTCCCGAGGCAGAGGTGTGCACACAAGACCAGCCAATCTACACATCAAGTTCCAGGACATCAGTGAGCATAATCCCCACCCTCTACGGATAGCTTATGCTTTCTTTTTCATAATTATTTTTAAAGATTGATTTATTACTTTTTGTATGTAAGTGTTTTGCCTGTATGTATGCATGCGTACCACATACATGCCTGGTGCCTGAGAGGGTCAGAAGAGGGCCTTGGCTCTCCTGGGTTTGGAGTTATGGACAGTTCAGAGCCACACATCAGGTGATGAGGATTGAACCCAGGTTCTCTGGAAGAGCAGTTAGTGCTCTTAACTGCTGAGACAACTCTCCAGCCCAGAGCTTATATTTCCAATACCACAGACCCTAAAAACCCAGCTGAGGTGTTAGCCAGGCACAGGGCCCAGGACTTGGAAAAAGCTTCCCCATGAAGCTTCTGATCTGCTCACCAGACCTAGAAGCCTTGTATGCTGACTGGAAGGAGAAGGGGCTAAACACATCCCTGCCTCCAAACAGCAAGTTTCAACCACAAACTGATGTCTCCTCCTGGGTGGTTTCCACCTCAGCAATTCAGAAAGAAGTGGATCACTTACTCTTGGGCTGCTGGGCTCTGTGGAGGACTGAGAGAGCGGACACAGAGGCACGGGAGGCGTGGAGCAACACCTCTCTGTCCTTCGGACTGCTGGGAGAGGTCCGGACCAGTTGAGTTTGATTTGCCCAGAAGAAAGCATTCTCAAACACAGTCAGACCAACAGGATCTTCGTCTTCCAAAAATACCCCAGGAAAGGTGTGCCTCCCACTGCCGTCCACTTTCATGGTCTCTATGGACTGAAGGATTAGAGTCTCATGAGTTAGGAGAGAATCGGCAAGGGCTGCTGATGTTGCTGTCACCAGAGTTTTCTGGACGCTGACTAGATATCCCTGCGACATCAAGTCAATAGGGAGGAATTCATCTAAGCCTGTGGAGTCTACCATTGAAGTCAGCACATCAAGTGGTCCTTGTCCAGATTTAACAACTATCCCACATGCTCTACATCCAGACATGGTACCGACACCATTCACTCTATTTTGTAATTGGCCCACAAGGTAGGTGTTTCGTGTGTTCTCAGAGAGAGCCGTGAGTGTTCACAGAAACATCCTAATCAGCCAAAATCACAACTAGGAAACAAGACTTGGAAACGTGACTCACCAGGCTGTGAGCTTCTGCTTTTAGTCACTATGTCGTAGTGACCTTTTAGTTTGTCATTTCCCAAATTGGGATGTTATAAACTGCAACATTAGGCCTTGGAAATCCGAGTACAGCTCTTAACTGCCTAAGGAACTGTATGCTTCCGTGGAAGCTCCCAGAAGTCTTAAAAACATATTGTAACATGGGTACAACATAAATTGTGACCTTTATAACTGCAAAAAATTAGCACTGTTGGGCTACAGAGTATGTAAAAAAGAAAAAAAGGACACCAAGCCTCCCAAGCTGTTGGTGCAGTCTGCTCTACTCGAAGATGCTGTGCAATTAAACTTTGTTTTTCTTGTTTTTGCAATGCAAATTACTTCATGGAGTTAATGCTAGTCATCAGAGAAGC
>LOJH01018072.1:13856-27562 GCA_001685095.1 Ellobius talpinus
CTCTCTCTCTCTCTCTCTCTCTCTCTCTCTCTCTCTCTCTCTCTCTTTCTTTAAATCTCACAATGGCCTATTTTGAGTCTTACTGATAATGCAGCAGCTTTTGTACATAGCCGGGTCTTCCCCAGGCAAGATGCATCCCTTAAGACATTGAAAGATTATTGGCAAATATATGGCATCTATTTGTATGAGTCAAATGCATTTGCAATTAGACTTATAAATGTTCATTAAACTGATTACAGATGCTAAGATTTTTGCCTTTGAGTATGCTCCTCAGAATCACCCAGGCAACAGATTTTTATTAGTTTCTTCAGGGTGAAAACGTCCTTGGAATCACAGAGGATGTAATGAAAAGAGCCCTAAATTTGCATTGGAAAAGCTAGGTACTATAGTGCACATCTCAGGGCAAACTAATTAAATATGGACTTTATTTTTATTTCTTCATTTGATTATGAAATGGAGATGGATTAAATTGCCTTTACATATCTTCTACCCTACTTATCAGAGATCATGATTCTAAACCAGAAATTACAACCTACAAGCCTCAGCTCAACTGACAGAGGGTCCGTTTACTCTCCTTCCTCTGTGTTTTAGTGCCTTTGGTAATATATGCATTATTGAATTCATTTATGGGTTTCTTCTATTCATTTATATTATCTATTTGGCCTCTGTGGGGATCTTCACTCCTACAGAGTAACATACACAACAATCAACTTGACACTTACTGAACTTGCTTTCATTCTTTATTTTTTAAATGTGTGTGTGTGTGTGTGTGTGTGTGTAAAAGTCAGAGGACAACTTTATTGTGTGTCCTCATACTCAACCATGTTTGCAATGTGGTGTTTTCCTCACTGAAATATATTCCAAGATAGCTAAGCCACAAGCTTCTGGGATTTTCTTATCTCCATCTCCTATGTCATCACAAAAGCACTGGGACTTCGGATCCATGCTCTCATTTCCAGATTTCCATGGATTCTGGGCACCCGAACTCAGGTCTTCATGTGTGTGTGTGTGTGTGTGTGTGTGTGTGTGTGTGTAGTAAGCATTTTATCAGTAACACTAAACTATCTCCCCAGGCCCTAAGCTTGCTTTCTGATGCATTCCTCAACACTGACCAGCCAGAAAGCCATTGGTTCATTCCTCCCATCCACTAAGGCAGGTCTGTTGAAGAAAATCTTCAAAGCCCAGACTAAAAATAACATTGCTTAATCACACTGAGTATTTATAACACATTTTTTTTGGTTCCAACAAACAGAAAGATATAAACAGTTAGTTCAGACAATCTTCTGTTGCCCAGATCTGGCTTAAGAAGCAGAGATAAACAGAAGCATGCCATCCACATGGGACTGATAGTACTGTTTGCTGAAATTTTTGTCATGTCCCCTCTTTATTTTACCCTCTGAAAATGTCTAAGTCATCCTTAGTTCACATTTAAAAGTACACTGGCTCTGTGAGTCAGGCCTTGCTGAATGCTTTTGAGTATAGATCTCCAGGGATCCACATTAGCATATGCTAATTTATATTAACATATGCTGATTTGGATGCATGAAGTGAGCCAGGTGGTGACTACAGTATTATAAGGAGAGCATTCCCTTTTAAGCACTAATCTGCTTTAACCATAAATTCACACTTGAATGTGAGCCCAGGTTGTTAGATTACTAATATTTTAAGAAATTTGAAAATTACCCATTTCCTCATGAAATAACCTCACTTTGAAATGTTGTCAACAAAATTTCAACTTCACCATTACAAAATATAACACTTGGAAAAACAAAAAACATAACTAAACACATTGAAACATATATGCAATATATATTGCACTTGGGTAACTCAGTCTAAAACTTATTAGGTTAATTTTGAGATAAAAATTAACTGAGATTATTTATGTTTTTCTACTTCATTAACTGCAAAATATTTTAGTCACATATAAATAGATAATATATGAGAATATGATCTATACATACATATAAATACATATGTGAGTGTATGGATATGGTACTTACAAGTAATCTGAATGAACTAGAGTATAGTGCACAGTAAGAACCAAACTATGACTCCTTTTTGAGTCTCTCAAGAATGAACACAAAGTCCCCTCTCATTTTTGGCACCATCAATTAGGTAAACTCCAAGTTTAGGCAGGTCTAATAGTTTCCCAAGCTAATTTGTGTAAATGACATACAGCTCCCCTGTATTATATGTCTGCATTACATATATTCATTTGCAAACAAACTACTCTGTGGTACCAATTTTCCTGAATTTATTTCTCTTTGTAAATCATTAAACTCAAGGTTTCCTCTGTAAGATCAAACGAAAAAGCTCTCTAAAGGTCACTAATTGGAAATACTCTGCATTATTTTTGTTTTGCATTTCACACAGACTCATAAAAGCCATCATTGGTAGTGCTAATGGCCATGATTTTGACAGCTCCACATAAATACAGTGATGGACCAAACGAAAGAAAAAAAAGGGAAGCAATGTAACAATAATGTATAAAAGCATAGATTAATGTCAGGTAGCCTGACTTAGTATAAAGCCCCTCCTTCTTGACCAAGGGCAACTAGTAGCTAAGTCTCCCTGAGCAACAAGGCCCTTGTCGTCTAATCAGAACTTCAGTTTTGATGGGGAGTCAAATGAAATTGAAGAGTGCTTCAAAAGATTACAGGGAGAACTCAGCAAACACCAGTTGTTATAGTAACAATCATTATCATCATCCTAACACACCCTCTAGGATGATGAGCTGACTAACAGGCTCAAAAATCTCTACTTATTGATAACAGATGATGATTCCTGATAAAAAAAAAGTGTCAGCTGTTCATATTACCCATGATGGAAAGTATAAATGCAGATGTGTATGTGCCATGGCACATGTGTGGTAAGTAGAGAACTTCAGCGAGCAGTCTTTGCTTTCTTCTTTCTTGAGATGAGATCTCTGATTCACCTCATCTCCTGTTAGCTGCTGTGAGTGCCAGCTTGGCTGCCCTGTAAGCTCCCAGTAGTTCTCCTTTCTCCACACCACCACTCCATGTAGGAGCACTGACACAATAGATATGGGCAGTCTGTAAATGAGTTTTGGGAATTTGAGCATAAGTCCTCAGATTTATGTAGCAATATTTTTACCCCACTGAGTCATCTCCCCAGATGTAATTTTATCATTATTAATACAAGAGTTCTCCAAAGAAGCCATCATTGAAAAGGGTAAGAAAAAGTCAGAGTAGCTGCGTTTTCCTTCAGTTTTATTACCCTGTTATTCATAGTTCATAATATTTGAGGTTATTTACTCTTTTAATTACTGTTTCCACAGCTTATAATTCATAATTTAGGATAAGATTTCAAGTTAGACAAAGATCCTTGTGATAAGTACTATATGTGATGATTGTCTATCATCTTGATGATAGAAAATAAAATAACTTTTTATAAACTTATTTTTTGGTGTGTGTGGGATAGATGTATGTGCAAGTGTACATTCATGTATGTAAAGGTCAGAGGTCAACCCAGGTGTCATGTTAGTTGATAGTTCCCAACCTATTTTTTGAGACAGGATTTCCCATTAATTGTTCTTGCCAATGTGGAAAGAAGGACTAGTCAACAAACTGTAGAGATCCTTCTTTTCCTGTCTCTCAAGTGCTGAATTATAGGCATGTACCACCACATGGTATTATGTAACATGGTATTACAGATAGATGATTGAGGTACAAAACCCAGTCCTAATGCTTATACTGCAGACAGTTCACTAATGGGGCCATCTGCCAAATCCCTACATATCCTTTTGAAAGAGTCATACTTACAGTTCTCCATGAGATGTTGACTGAGATTTCTGTCCTTTTTCCTTGAAGCAGTAACATCTTGCTTGCTCTGTGTCTTGCTTCCTCTGTGTCTGGGTGATGACTGCAGACTGAAACTTCCCTCTTTCCAAATTCTTGTTGCCCCGCCTCTACCTCCTGCCTAGTCACCCCACCTATACTTCCTGCCTGGCCACTGGCCAATCAGCGTCTATTTAAAATATGAGTGACAGGGTTCAGACCATTGTCCCACAGCAATGAGACAGCTTCTTGTCTGCAGAGCAATAAGCAGAGAGAGACCAGGTTTAAGAATGAAGCTAGAGAGTCATGGCCTGAAACTGAAATGAACTGAATATGGAAAAAGACTTATAATCAAAATTGGAAATCTAGAACCATGTGGTTATAAATATGTCCTGAAAACATGGAGACAGAAATCAAATATGTTCTTGCCATGGATGGAAGTTGGGGAGAATAAATGAAACACAATTTTGCATATTTTCATAGTGTTCAATCTAGGTACCAAATTTCTTTTCTTTGAACCTGTGGGTACAGAGAAGTCTAGCAAGGATTATATGTTACTGCTTTGGAAGGATTTCAACAGGGAGTAAGATGGCCCAGTAGTAAAGATGCTTGTTGTACAAGCTTGAGTATCTGAGTTCAATTCTTGACACCTTTATAAGAGGTTGAGAAGTGAACCAGCTCCACAAAGTTGTCTACTAACCTCCACATGCATGCCATGCAATGCCATGCCATGAAGTACTCATACAAAACCACACACAAAAATGATAAAAATAAAATTTATAAATAGTTTCACCTTTTAAAAGCTATTTCTTCAAATATAACAAATTTACCTGCATTTGTTGATATCTATATAAAGCAATTAATTCATTAACTTAGATAGAAAAAGTAATACATTTTATCACTGAAATCTGAAACTATTGGATAGGAGGCACTCAACAAAATTTAGAGGAAGCTGTGGTAAATACTAGATGTATGATATTTATGCTTCGGAAACAAATAGATTAACTGTGATGATATTCCTTGGAATATATGATACTGACCCTTCTTTGTAAAGATACATAATAAATCTATCTTGAATTTATGACATTAGTAAGATTTGGGGGAGAGGTATTAAAATTTTGAACAGAAAACCAATGGTCATAAAACTGATTTTCATAAATCATGATGGTCAGGAATCGAATATTAGACACAGAAAATTGGCTTAGTTTCCTTTTTCTGTTGTTATGATCAAATACTCTGACAAGAGCAAGGGAGAAAGGTCTTATTCTGGTCCTCAGTACAGGTTCCCATTCCTTCTGGTGGGGAAGGCAAGAGAGCAGAAAGTTAGAGTAGTTGGTCATATCTTGTCCATAAGCAAGAAGCAGAAAACAACGTGTGTACGTTCTTGCTCTAACACACTTTTCCCACATTACAGCCTAGGATCCTAACCAGGGAATTGTGGGCAATTCTTCTACCTAATTAATCATTCAAGATAATTCCCTACAGGCCCAGCAAAAAGCCCATCTTCTAGGTGGTTCTAGTTTCTGACAAGTTGAGAAATAATACTAACTATAACAAAATCACTAATGTTTGGGTTTAAAATGTGTCCTGAAGTTTGATAAGTGAAACGTTTGACTGCAACCAGCAGTGTTCAGAGATGCGGCATCTGGGAAGTGACAGCTCACACCATCATGTAGCCTCTGATCTCCCTCGGGTGCAATGGGAGGTGAAGGAGACTTCGGAAGTGGGACTGTGGGTGCCTTGGTAGCTTCTCTTTGGGGGCTGTAACTTTTCACAGTCCCTAGCTCATCTCTCTCTGTCTCTCTGCCTCACTCTCGCTCTCTCACTCACACACATGCAAAATACATAAACAAATAAAACATAATCAAAAGATAACAACAATTAAAAAGTTTTTCAATAAAGCCAGAAATAAGGCTTCAAGTGGAATTTTAAAGGCTTTTTACATTCCATTCTGAAAAACTCAGCTCAGTACTCCTTATATGTAGAGTTCAAGTTTTTAATTACACTTGGCTGCTAGGATACAAATACACAAATGGTATCCCTCTGAATGCAAGTCAAGAAGCTGAAGGAAGAAAGGAAAATTACATAAAACATTCATTCAGTTCAACATGTGTTTACTGAGTCTTATAATGGAAACACTAAATATGTCCCTGGCAACACATTCATAATTAATTAAATCACAGGAACTGCATCTGCTGTTGAAAAGAATACAATCTCATGGGTCAAACCTAAAAACAAACAAATACAATGAAGGTATTGGGACATATGACCAGTAGACAAAGAGTATTAAATTTTGAATATGAAACATCCCCTATAGGCTCATGTATTCAACACTTAGTCCCCAGGTGGAGTTGCTGTTTTGGAAATCTGGAAACTGTTAGGAGTTGGAGCACTGCTGAGGAAGTGAATTACTATGAGTTTTTACAAGCTAGGCACATTTTCGGCTGCCTCCCTACTTCTTGATGCGAGACACAATGTCACCAACTACCTCATGTGCCTGATGCTCTGCCTTCCCACTACATTGACAATACTTCCTTGAATCACAGACCAAACCAAACCCTTCTCTCTTTGAGTGGCTTCTGTCACATATTTAATTCTCAGTTACAAAGAAAATGATCCAACACATGGAGTAGCTCAGGAACATCTTAACCCTCAATGAGGTGTCAGGAAAAGCAATGCTAGAACTGAGTCTTGAGTAAGTATGATCAGAGAACACAAGGTGAGGACAACTCTAGGCATGAGTGGCCAATAACAACACGAGCAACAGCAGAAGGATACATACATTCTAATCATGCTTTGCAGAGCAGAATTCCTTATAAATAGGTATAGAGAAAGTGAAAACTACCAGCCGCAGTGGTATACTGAACACCATTACTGGGAAGAACTTGACCTCACATGCAGGTCAAAGGGCTTAAGATTGATGATGCGGACACCAGCGCAAGCAAGCACTGGATCCTCTGGAGCTGGAGAGGTGACTGTCAACTATTTGGTATCTGACATGAATGCTTAGAATCCAGCTCATGTCCTCTGCCACCTCCCCAGACACTTTGGTGTCATTGAGATGGCATTCTTCATTTATCCACTGCCAAAGAATTAAATGATTCTCTGCCTCTAATTAGTGTCAAATACTAAGGCAAGACCAACCCCTACGAAATCCTCACTGACAGGAAAGAGTAGGTGTGGTAGTAGATAGTTAAAGCAAGCATCAAGGAGGCTTCAGTGTAGAGCAGCAGGTAAACTGATGGGCACACAAGTATAGGCAAATCCCTCACAACCACATAAAAGCAGACTCAGTGATCCCCATTTACAATCCCAGTTCTAGGGAGGTGGTGACAGAGGATCCTTGGGACTTGTTGGTTTGTCAGTCTAGCTGAATTGGTGAATATCAGGTTCAACCTGAGAGAGACCTTTTCTCAAAAAATAGAGAATACCCCAATACTGCAATTGACATTGAACATACATACAGGCACATACAAAATGCATACACACACAAACACACAGACACACACTACCAAATGTTAGTCTCTAAATCAGTAACAATATTCATCACCCACAAACCCAGGATTAATATTCAATGGCACTTATGAAACAAACATGCTATGTGTGTTAGCCAAACACAATGTTTCTTAACATTCACAAAAAAGGACTAGATCAATTTAAATAACTATTACTTACTTTTAAGATGAAGGAATTGAAATTTAAAGCCATTAGATGATTACCTTACAGCCAAGTAGCTGGTGAACAATGAGCAGAGGACTCAAAACTAAATTATCTGTTACCTTTTTCTGTCCTTTTTCTGATCCAGATTTTTTATTTTATTTATTTTACATTTATTTGGTACTTAAAATTATAAAGACTCATAAAATCCCATGCTGGAAATGTGGGAAGGGAGTTTGTTAATGAGACCTTCATAACTAATGCCACCTTACAAGACAGATAAGAGGGTAAGTATAAATACATGAAAGATGAATTGAAAAGCACATTGACCTGTTTAGTATATGACAGCATGTCTTGGGTTTTATTATAAATATACATATAAATTTGTGAAATTAACTGTTGAAACCTCTAAGACCAATTATCACACCATAGACTTTGGAAGATATGTTTTTTTCTCTACATACTTCAGCTAAGATGTCTTAATTTTAATTTAACCATTTTGCAACAACTTCACAGATATCAAAATCATGTGGCCTACTTCGTTATACTTCTCTTAATCATATTGACCAAATAACTTATATTAGTGAAGGAAATAACTTGAGTTCCTCTACAACAAAAGTAAACAAATTTTAAGAATATTGTATTCTTTTATTTGTGTTATACACATGTATGAACTTGTGTGCATATATCTGCTGCTATTTGTGGAGACCAGAAGGTATCAGATCATCTGTGACTGCAGTCATAGGCAGCTTTGATGCAGGTCAGCTGCAAGAGTGGTCATTACATTTAACCACTGAGTTATTTCTCCAGCCCCTAAAGTACTTTTTAAAATTTGATCCAATATCTTAAGTTACTCTTTTAACTACACAATCAGATGCACAATATATTTGTCAGCATAGATTATAATGCCAGGTGTTTCTCCTAATATAGTCCTGAGTACTGACATTAAACACATCCATCAAAGAGTTACTATAGAAATAGACCATAATTATCCCTTATGTAATAAAAACACATTTTAAAAATATACCAAGTGGGGAAACAGAGAGAGTTAAAACTTCTCTTGCCCTTTATGATCTAAATTGCTGTGATGATTAATCTTGATTATCAAGTTGATAAGATTCAGAATCACCATGGGTCCAGAATCATCTCTGGGATGTGAGTTTCTAGATTTGTTAATGAGGTGAGAAGACTCTCTTCACATGTATGCACCATACAAGGAGCTGCTAGGTACTGGATTGAATAAAACAGAGAAAGGTTTTCCAAGCAAGTTTATTCATTGCTCTCTGCCTCCTGGCTGCAGATACACTATGTCCCATAGCCCCATGATTCTGCCACTATGCCTTCTCCATCATGATGGACTGTTCTCTCAAAATGTGAGCCAGAGTAAAGAGCGTTTTCTTTCCTGAAGTTGCTGCATAGGGCATTTCGCTACAGCAAGAGGACAAATAACCAATCCAGTTATGTCTATACTATAGTCATCAAATAACCCATCCAGTTATGTCTACTCTACAGTTATCAAAAAGTCCAGTTTTGTCTGTACTACAGTTATCAAATAACCAATCCAGTTATGTCTTTACTACAGTTATTAAATCATCAATCCAGTTTTGTCTGTACTACAGTTATCAAATAACCAATCCAGTTATGTCTATACTACAGTTATCAAATAATCAATCCACTTATGTCTATAGTACATTTAACAGTCTAGCTGCCAATAAAACAGGGGCTCAGAAAGGCAGGATACAGAGGACAGCAAATGAAACAACCACCAGAGAGAGTGTGTTGAGCACCCAGAGGTCAGAAGGATGCCTAGAATCACAGTTCTGTCAAGGAAGAAATAACATGTTGAGGAAAGAGGTTTGCGAATGTCCCTGCTTTTTCAAGTAGAGAGAGAAGGTTGCAGTCTTATAGAACCTTGGTGATAGGAGCCCATCTTGTGTGAAGAACAGTGTAGGTCCACTGAGTGGGATGGAAGAAAAAAAATCAAGTTGAAACTGGGGAGATGCCTTAGCTGTGTGTTTGCCAGATCAACTATGAGCACCTTAGTTTGACCCTCAGAGCCCAGGACAAATGTCAACCTTAGTGGTGTGTGCTTGTAATCCCAATACTGGTGATGTAGAGACATATGGATTCCTAGGGTTCACTGACCAGCCGGCCTAGCCTCTCTGACAAGCTCCAGGCTAGTAAAATGTCGTATCTGGGACAAGTTGGACAGTGCCTGTGGAATGACACTATTGTCCTCTGACCTCCACATGTATTCACACATGTGTACCTGTACACATATGATCAGGCATGTCCATCTTATATACATATATACAGAGAAAAGGAATTCAGAAACAACTCTGTACTGCCTGTGAGCAAACACCTGTTTAGTGTTTGAAGAAATGGTGACCTACATAAAATACCCATTGAAGTATTATCTATTGGTCCCTCTCAACATCAGCTGAACTGCCAGGAATTCCACATGAGCTTGTGCATCCTAATATCACTTCTGTTGACAGAGATCATTTCGAAAAGTCTGCTGAAAAATCGGCAACGATAAACAATTTCAAACCCTGTAATGGACTGGGAAATGAGGTAATCCTATCGGGTCTGCTTAACCCCAGAAAGGACGCCTGTAACTGCCACAGAATTAGGATAATCAAGCTTTTCATCAACTTGCTGAAAGCCAGAGTTGTCACTAAACCATCTTCATGTGCTGTAGCTTTTATTCCTTACGTTTACTTGGCACAGAGACCAAACCCCCATTCATTCCACACACACAACTGTTCTCAGTTCTCAGTATGCACGGCACTCCCTGCTCACCAGCCACATTCGCCTGGATGTTATAATTCCTTCCTAGGCCTCCTTCCCAACTTGGACCCCTCGGAGGCTGTATCCCCAAACACCAGAATTCAAACCAAAATTCAAATTGCAAATGTCAAATGCCATTTACGGGGATTATTTCATCCCATTATTTCTGTTCAAAAGAACATTGTAAATCCTGTTGTTATTTGTATGTAGCACAGAAATCCTAGGAGCCTAACTCTGTTTATAAATTTCTTGACCATGCTTAGTTAGTGGTGGTAGTAAGTATAGAAATTGTATTTACTGTATAGACAGTCTAGATACTACTGTCTGCGTCTTGCAGCCGAGAGTACCAGTCCTCTGTGCACAGTCTACAGGCAATGCATCCATTCGTATTCATTAAAAGTGTGCTAATACACATGGACACTAGGTTGCAAATGTTAATTACAGCAGTGAAACTGGAAAGAAATCCCAAGACTTATCAGGGAGTGACCACAAACAAAATACAGATTGCTATTCCCAAGAACAAGGAGGGCTCCCTATTTGGTAACATATGTGAATATTCACACATGTATATTCATTAAATAAAACAGCATCCTTGCTCATGCTTCTGTGAAGCAAACAAAAAGAAAGAGCCAGTTTAATGTGAGAAGACTGTATGTTATCATTCAAAATAAAGGGATAAGATATGTAGATGATGCAAGAAGGCCTGACATGAAACAAAACCTGATTGAGGCTTCAGGGATGGGTACAAAGAATTATTAGCACAAACTTCACCTTTGAGCTGGAGAGATGTTAAAAGAATGTCTAATAGACTTGAGTTTGCCAGTTCTTTTTCATATTGATGCTTCAAGAACTCCTGCTTCCTGTTCTCAGATACATAATATCAAACACAATGAATAAATGAAAATATTTGGTATCTTGCAATGTTGTGAATATGTGTGTCTAAAATGATCCCTCATGGCAGTGGGTGCATCTCAGATGGTAGAATGTTTGAAATGAGCTCTCACTGGGATTGCCCTTCAAACCTTACAGAGTCATCCCTCATTAGAACAGATTATACTTCTTCCATATAGCTCTGTAACATATATGTTAAAGAACCTGTTTAAAGATAGGCTAAAACTAAGGTTATAGCATTGTTGTTTGGAGGTGATATTTTATTAGGTGAATAGATGAAATTACTTATGTGATATCAGTGGTAAGGGCTGAAAACAGAGTATATCTCTATTATGTATTTCCATAAACAAACTTTTAAAAATAATGTTTTCAATCAGTCCTTGAAATGTTCATATAATTATATAATGTATTTTAGTTATATTCATCTCTCATTACCTCTTCTTAGTGCCCCATCCTGAGCCCCCATCTTTATATCGTTTTTAAAAAACTAATAATATCAAAGTCCAGTCAATGTTGTCCACATGTCCATGGATAAGAGACCATACAGCAGGCATAGACAAACTGCCATGAGCCATGAACTTAAAGGGAAGTGACTATCCCTGCCCGGCTAGATTTTGTGCAGGTCTCATGCAAACAGTAATTCTGGCTCTGAGCTGATGGATGCAATAGCTGTGTCATGTCCAAATGGCAGCATTTCCCAGCATTCCTCCCGATCCACTGACTCTCATTCTTTTCACGCCCCTCTTCCCTGATCTTTTAACCATTATTTTCCCAGGGAAATAAAATAATAGTCTAGTTCCACAGGCAGTAAACACAGTGTGACTACCTCTGACATTTTCAGAGTGAAATAATGAAATATTAAATCCAGTTATAAAGGACCACAGAAACTAGGCTATTTGAACAACAGATGAACAAATGTAACTACTATTATACTATATAAATATATATAGTCTCATGTGATACTATTACTATAACATTTATTATGATACATAATATCTTTATTAAGATTGTATTTATTGTGTGCATTTGTGTGGTATATTTATACATGTGAATACACATGTGCAGGTACGCTTGCCCAGGGTGTGTGTGTGTGTGTGTGTGTGTGTGTGTGTGTGTGTGTGGTGTGTGTGTGGTGTGTGTAGGCAGAGGACAAGGTCTATCATATTTCATGTTCCTTTTGAGACAGGGTCTCTCTTTGAACCTGAAGCTCACTGGTTGAATAAGAAATGTTGGCCAGTGAGCCCCACACATCATCTTGTCTCTGCTTGCACTCCAACAAGTTGTTAAAGACACAAAGCAGCAAGTCAACTTCTACAAGATCTCGGGGATTTATATCAGATCCCCATAAGTGTTTATGTCCTAAGCCATCTTCCCAACCTGATATGTGATACAGCAGCAAGGGATTTTAGTATATAATAAGTTTAAGTCTCATATAGGTACCATGGGCAAAACTGATATCATACAATTACTATTAAATTCGTTAAACACAGAATGGCCTCCCAAAAATATCATGCTGTTTCACATAATGAATATGTAAGAATAATTAAGAATATATAAGGATTCTCTGAGTACTACAAAAGACTTTAAAAAGATATTCAAAAGTGTGTCTTCAATATAGAAAGATTCAGATCAGAAGGAAATGTTTTGACCATGCTAACCCACATTCTGTGATGTCAATGATTAGTGTGTGTTTCTTGAAAAAGAGAACTGTTAGTGCATGCCATGTCCATAGGGTTCATACTTTCCAGAAGGCAGGCAGCTCTGATACTCTTCACTTGATATTAAACTGCCTCACAGCTTCAAAATACTCTGTAATGAGAGGTCATGCCATAACGGAGTCCAGAAAGGAAGTCCAGCACAAACCGTTTTCTAAAGAGTTAAAGTGCCTTAGGGAACAATAAGAATTTAGTTTAAAGGTAACATAGATAAAGATTAACCTTACAACCTGAAAATTAGCTCATTTGTGGATAAAGCACAGGTACTTGTCAAAAGCATCAGTAGGGCAGAGCTTCATTGAGAAATAATTACAGGTGAAGGTCAGAGTTACTGCAACCTGGGTTTCTGTTTTTGTATAGCAGGCTGTTAACTCAACATCAAATGATTTTGGCCTGTCTTGTGAATGAGCACTTAAGCAGAACACCAAAGAGCTTCAACTAGTATTTGCTTGTTAGGGGGATAGAATAAGAAATTGAAAAGAAAAAAAAATACTTAACAACCCAAATAAAGCATTGGCTGTATCTCTCCCATCAAATGTAAAGAAAAAAGTAATCGGATTATTCAGTTGATTATTTACTTTACTTATGTATTTGCTATGTGTTTGTGTGCATGTGTGTGCATGTGTGTGCATATGTGTGTGTGTGTGTGAAGGGGCTTTTAGAAACCAAAGGACATGCTCAGATGTTGTTATTCAGGCACTTTCTACTTTTGTTTGGTTGTGTGAGACAAGCACTTTCACCAGCCTGAAGCTCACCCATTAGGTTAGGCTGTCTGACCAGAGAATCTTAGGGATTCTCCAATCTCTGCAGACACAGAGAGAAGAATTACACACCACCACCACCACCACCACCACCA
>LOJH01018073.1:3685-25636 GCA_001685095.1 Ellobius talpinus
AATTTAACTCATTTCTATTAATCTGTGTATCGCCACGTGGCTGTGGCTTACTGGGTAAGGTTCCAGCATCTGTCTCTGGCTGGGCTACATGGCTTCTCACTAACTCCTCCTTCTGTCTCCCAGCATTCAGTTTAGTTTTCTCTGCCTACCTCTATTCCCTGCACAGGCCCAAGACAGTTCTTTAACCAATGGTATTCACAGCATACAGAGGGGACCCACATCAAAACAAAGAAGAAAAGAAAACCCTTACCTTCCATTCCCCACTTCCCCTGCCCCGTGTAATGCTGTGTGCTGTGGATGGTTTGGGATGTGGGTCTAGCTGGTGACTCACCCCAACCTTGGGTATGCTAGAAGTGGACCATATGGTTAAAGCAAAACAGCAGTGTGTGTGTGTGTGTGTGTGTGTGTGTGTGTGTGTGTGTGAGGGGTGGACTGCTCTTTCGTGCTCTGGTGAAGGGGTAGCTCTCAGGGACAAGGGTAGCATCTGAGTGGATGGGAAGGTGGTGTCAACTGTGGTTTGACAGCATCCAGACAGAGGGATGAATCCATGCCCACCCTGGGTATAGAGGAGAAGTGGCTGCTAGGCTGGCAGGGTTATCTCCTTGGGACTCACCTGAGTGGGTATATTCCCAAAGAGCCATCCTTCTCAGAGAGGGGAGGGGGAAAGAAAACTGCAGTCCCAGGCAGGGGCGGACACAGGACTTCAGGCTGTGAATGGTGCATGGGATTAGCTGCCTTCCTCCCAGTCTTGAGTCTACTGACCACAGTGTCCTTGTATAAGTAGTTCGGACATTCGGGAATGTAAGTATCTTGCTATAGAGGGGAATTCTTCTATGTAGGTCCCCTGTCTTGAGCTGTAGATGAACTCAGTAATGCTCAGAGAGATTAAGCAGCTTTCCCAGAATCACTCAGCTAATAAGTAGCGTAGTTAGAAATCAAACCTAGTTCTTCCTAGACTCACAAGTCCTTACCCACCCTTCTTTCTTGCTCTCTCTCTCTCCTGGTTCAGCTTGAACTTTCTCCATGGTTCTGGTTTTGTGTCCTTGAGAGAGGGTGTACTATGAAGCCCAGCTTGGCTTCAAACTCAAGATTATTCTGCCTCAGCTTCCCAAGCAGTAGACTTTACTGCCTGTTGAGCAGTTAAGCACTATGCCTGCCTTTTCCTCCTTGGATCTTTATGTCCATTGCTCTTTGCCATTTTCTGCCATCTGGATATATTGCTCAAGAACCCTGGCCTACTGCTGACTAAGTTGAACTGAGAGATGAGCTGGTTAGACCCCTGCTGGCCAGGGACCACTTCAATCCTGCCCCAGCCCAGAGCACATCCTCATCTACTTGCTGGGCAAAGGATCTGAGATTGCTAAGGCCCTGGCCCGCTTTCTCCCGTGTGCCCTTCCTCCACCATACCAGCCACTGCCATGTCTGTCACTCCAGTATGGGCAGTGGAACGGGGGAAACAGTGTGGGTGTCAAAAAGTTTTACACTCACTAGGCTGCAAGTCAGCCATCCTGTATCTCAATTCATTGTCTCTAAAGCGAGGACAGCAGTCAGTCCCATGACAGTGACAGTGTGACATGCCCACTTCCCATCCCCACACACTGGACATGGCAGCACACGTACAGGCACCGTTGGCAGGTACACAGCTCCCTGCTCTCACCCCAGCCTTGGCCACATGATAAATAGATATATGAGTACCCTTTGCCTCAGACAGTGACCACAAATTAGCTTGCTCTGAGCTTGACTCCGAATGATGGTGGCAAAGATGACATGTTCTCAGCCCTCAGCAAACTTGGTTTTCTTCCACTTTTTGCTGCTTAGTCAGCTTGTTGCAATGCTCAGCAACTTCCCTCTGGGTGGCCTTAGCCTGCCCAGTGCTCAGTACTGACCCCCGCCCGGCTCCAGGCCTTGGTGGCAGCTGTCTATGCCAACACATCCAATTCTGGGTCTGCCTCCCAGACACGCCCAGCCTTGGAGTCAGGAGACATGGGAGCTGAGCTGCCACTCATTCTGACCCGCAGACAAGCCGCCTCCTTCACATTGCTAATCCTAAGCTAGGAAATGGTTGTCCCCACCAAGAGCACAGATATCCTTAAAACAAAACAAAACAAACAACAACAAAAAACCAGGTCCCCATCCTCAGGACAAGAGCTTGGGCCATTGTCCAGTCCAGTGGTGGATTTGTACTCTCTCTTCTTCCTGGCCATGTGATGGTGGGCCAGTTCAGTGTCCACCTCTTGTTTCTCAATTTGTCACTGTGATTGTCATGAAGCCTCTTGCACAGCCATTGTAAGGTGATGGTCATGCACAGACTACCTCAGACTAGCACCTGGTGCCCTAGATGGAATGTGGCCCCTACTCATAGATGGAAACCCTAACCCCCAATTCATTGGTATCAGGAGGTTGGGAATCTCAAAGGTGATTGCCTAATGAAGGTAGAGTCCTCATGAATGGGATCAGTGGCTGATGGAAAGAAGCCCAGGAGAGCTCCCATCCTCTCCAGTGAGGATCATGGAAGATGGTCATCGGTGAAGTGGGGAGCAGATGCCAGTACGAAACCTCTGCAGCCTTGGTGTCGGACTTCCCGGCCCCCAGAACAGTAAGGCATATCTTTCTGTTGTTCAGAAGCCCCTAAGTCCATGCCATGGTTTGTTTGTTTTTATGTGAGTAGGCAGAGGCAGAAATTGGCACTGGAAATGAGGTACTGCAAGGCTGGGTACTTTTATTCCAGGCTCTGGGTCACAGTGAGGTAAACACAGTGGCTAAAGCGCTTACTGGGTGAGCACAAGGACCCGAGTTCGATAACGCGGGCCTCCCTCAGAACATTTGTCATCCTAGCACCAAGGAGGCAGAAACCGGCAGGTTTACAGTGTCCACAGGCCAACCAAGCTAACCTATGCGGCAAGTTCCAGGCCAGTGAGGGACTCTGTCTCTCAAAGAGGAAAATGGATGGTTTCAAGGTTGCCCCCTGGCCCAAATGCACACATGCTCACAGCACGCACGCACACACACACACACATATTCATAAGAACTGGGCTAGGAGTAGGGGCAAAGAGAGTTTTGTAGGACATGGTAGAAAAGTCCTATATTGCCCCAAGCACACCTTTGGAAGCAATTCTAGTGATGGTTCAGGGAGAAAAAGAAGTGGGGGTTGGGTTATAGAAGGCCTGGATATTAGAGCATTCCTGGGTGATGCTGATGCAGTAATGGGTATCAGACAAGCTCCTGCCTGAAGTGGGAGCACCCTCCTGAACAGTAAAGACTGTATGGTGATGTGGCTCTGAGCTCTGTGAGGCCCAAGGGGTGGAGTGTAGTGGTTTGAATGACAATGTCCCCAATAGGTTCAGATGCTTAAATACTTGGTTCCCATTTGATGCCACTGTTGGAATGTTTAGGAAGTTCATTCTTGCTGGAGTAAGTATGTTATGGGGGACAGAGCCCTCTAGTACCCTGGACATCATGTGTCCTTCCTACCTCATTCGGGTCTTAATCTGGGTTTCCTGGGTGGGATGAGGAAGCCATGGTACCCCTGTGGTCGTGGGCAGCAGTGCCTTTGCCCCTCTTGGGATAGGCATCACGACTTTCACCAGATCATAAAAGAGTCAACGATGGAGCATAGTGCCAGTGTGCCTGGGCACCAAGCTCCTGTAATGTGGCTAGGCTTCTGCTCAAGAATGACTTTGAGAGGGGGAGGAAAATGGGAGGAGGGGAGGAGGTGGAAATTTTTAATAATATTAGAGAAAATGGAAAAAATGGAAAAAAAAGAATGACTTTGAGCCTGACTCTTTCCAGTTGTTCAATGACATTGGACACACCTCCATAGCTCTGGCTCCTTGTGTGGCTGTCTCCACAGCTTTTTGTAAAGATTGAGTTGATCCACACATGGCTGGTCACCCAGGCTAGAGGGTCACTTGTCCTCCTCAGCACTGGTTCCGTAAGGAGGAACAATGGAGACAAGGCGATGACCTAGGTCCAGAGCCTTGGCTGGCAGGGCTGGGAGGGGACATCGTGGGAGAGCAAGTCTGCTCTCTGCTCTCAAAGCTAGGAGGACACTCTCTAGGGAAACTAGAGGGTGAAGCAAATCTCCTGAAAGTTTCAGTTCTGGCCAAATGCTAAGATCCAGTCACCTCCCACACACTGTAGGAAGCAGCTCCGGCACAGGCAGAACCTTTGAATCTGAAAGAGCCTGGTAGGTGCCCCTGTGGCATCCTCCCATGGCCTGTTTGAAGTCACCTGTCTGGTTTGTTGTCTGAGAAACAAGGAACTGTCAGTTACTGAGTCCCACCCAGAGCAAGCATTAGCGCGGACACTTCAGAGGAGCCAAAGTGGAGCCACAGGCATGCAGCTGGAGGCAGCGGAGACAGCAGAGGTTGAAGCCCAGGCTGCTGGCGTCCAGTCTGTGGCCGTTCCCGCAGCAGCAGGTCTCATCAGAAGCCTCAGAAGCACTTGCTAGAATACAGAGGGCCTAATCCACCCTCAGGGGCCCATCTCATAGCACAGGTGGGATGACGAGTTTCCAGGTGTCACTAATGCTGCCTGTAGGAGAACCACCATACTCCAAAAGATGGATGAGGGCTTGTCAGGAGTTTGCCCCTGGCCTGGGAGGAAGTGAAAAGACTTCATCTGCTCCTGTTCTGGCTGAGGGCTCACCTGGAAAGTCCTTGAAGGAACTGATGCATTCAGGGCCAGCCAGCCTTCTGCAGACACAGTCACAGACTCAGGGTGGCCTCTGAATTCCAACTGCCAAGTCCTGCCTCTCCATGTGCCATGCTCCATGGCTTTTCTTCTCCACGGCACCCTTCCACCTGTTCCCCTCTCACCTGAAGCCTGAGGGAGGGGGCTGAGGAAGGGTGAGGACTGAGGGGCAAGACTAGATGCCAAGCTGTGATCTCACTCTTGGCAGGCATTGCTGGAACTCGGGGCAGGCGGGGTGCAGGGCCACCTCCTACAGTGAGAGGGTCACACCTCTTACCTGCTCTGTCGAGCTCATTAGCTGCTGAGGTGAGGCTCAGTGTTTCTCATTTTGCTGAGTCTCTGCTGAGACTCAAAGAGGGAAATGAGCCATCGCCACTCAGCAAACACTCTCTGAAACAGAAACTGAACCTTCTGCAGTTTCTAATAATGGCCCGTGAACTAAAAATGCAGAAGTCTGGCCTTGCTTCTTCAAAGTCCGCTTTCTGAAAAGAGATGTCTGGAGCTTGCCTTCTGCTTATCAAACTCCCAGGGACAGAGTGGGAGGTCAGGTGCTCCCAGCATGACAGGCCAGTTGATGCCAGTTTAGGGCTCCGTGTCTCTTGGCTGTTGTGAGGAGGTGGGAGATGATCCATTCCTTCTCCCACCCTCCACTCCTTCCACCCTGTGGATAAAGCTCAGCCACCTTGATTCTGGAAATGTGAGAATCAGGGAAGTTTAAAATTTGGGGATGCTGGATGAGTCACCAAGCTCTCTGAAGCCCCAGGATCTTGGATTATTAGTCTTGTATACTTGAAAATTCTGATCATGTCAGGACATCTTATGAACTGCAAAGTGTGTAAGGCTTTTCTAGCTCAGGTTGTGGTCACAGGGCCATTGGATGGTTCATCTTCATCAGTTTTGCTGGATTTGGACTCACCTAGGAGATGCACCTCTGTGAGAATGATTTGAGGAAGGCTCCCCTGAGGAGGGAGGATGCATCCCCGAGTATGGGCAGCACCATCCCCTAAGCTGTGGACTGGATACGAAGGAGAAAGTGAGCTGGGCACCAACATTTATTTCTATTTCCTAACTACAGAGGCAGTATGACTAGTTGCCTCCCATTCCTGCAGCCATCCCTTCCTCAGCAGGGTGGACTGCATCTCCTCAAGCCAGAAGCCAACATCAGCACTTTCTTAACGTACCTTTTTGTCAAGCATTTGATCACAGCAAGGAGAATGTAAAATTAACACAAGCCCTCAGAGATACTTGTATCTCGTCCCCTGGACAGAGTTGTAGGACCAAAGGGACATGACAGCATGGAGCCCGCAGCATACTCTAGGGACCTGGGACACCTAAGGCCCTCGCCAAAGGTGTGAAGGCCTAGCAGGCCTTGTCCTATATTTATATCCCTATGGGCAGGCTGTGCAGGGCTCTCCCAGGCATGGGAGAGGTCTAGGAATGGGTGGAGTAGATTGGGGTACCCATGAGTATGCCTAAGAGACCCTTCTAGATGCAGAACTGAGCTCTGAGAAGCCAGAGAATATTTAAACAAACAACCTTCTAGCTTGTTTTAACGGTTTGTGTGTCAGGGTGGGAGGAGGCACGTGTGCCACAGGCCTTGTGAATCACACAGTGGGGTCCACGGCTCCAGAGACTTCTGTTATTCTGAAAATCTTTGCATTACCAGAGGTTTCAATTCTTCTCCCTTGGAGGCAGGCACAGCTCTTGTTCCTGCTTGGTCATTTTCCTCTCTGCTGTCTTTCCAGATATGCAGAGCTGGACCTTGTTAGCGTATCCAGGGTTAGTAGAGATTAGCAGAGACTTTTGCAAGACCTTTCTTCTCTTCCTTGAATGCTTCTCTTGCTCTAGGTCAGTGGTTCTCAACCTTCCTAATGCTGCAGCCCTTTAAAACGGTTGTTCATGTTGTGATCCCCCACAAGCATAAAATTATTTTCGTTGCTAATTCATCACTGTAATTTTACTACTGTTATGAATCGTAATGTAAATGTCTGAGATGCAGGATATCTGATATGTAACCCTTGAGAAAGGGTTGTTCGACCTCCAAAGGGGTCTTGACCCATAGGTTGAGAACCGCTGCACTAGGGAGATTCAAGGCCGATGGTGGGCAGAGACTGTAGATCTCCCTTGGCTATGACTGGCTGCCATTTGCCTTTTAGTGGTATCTGAGTTAATTCACAGAAAGAGAACCAAGTTCCTTTGTGTTGGTTGACACTGAGAAAAGCCCCTGGTACCATTCTGGTATTTGGGTGTCCAACAGGGAAGCGGGAGTGCTGCTACTTGGTCCCTGCCATCCCTCATCTCCACTGGGGAGGCTTGGGGGTTGGTGTTCAGTGAGGGGGAAGGTCAGTGGGTGGAAGATATCAGCCAATGACTTCATCACACATGGTGGGGTCCCTTCTAAGCAGAACCTAGGTCTCCTGCACTTCCTCAACCCATGGCACCATTACCCACATCTTACTGCATGTGTGAACCCTTCCCCAGCATCTTCTCCCTCTTTGGACACCCCTTTGGAAACACAGAGTCTAATCTGGAAGTTGAGTGATTTGCCCAAGAAAGCCAGATGGGAACAGTGACTTCCTTCCTGGGTCCTCGAAGATGCAGCAGAGGCAGGTGAATGGCTTTGGGTGCCTGTCACATATTACTCTGTTGGTTGAGACAGCATCTTGCTCCAGTCCAGGCTGGCCTGGAATTCATAGAAATCCTCCTGCCTCAGCCTCCATGTGCTAGGGTGACAGACATGAGCTACGATATCTAACAGGTGCCCATCAAATTCTGTGGACCATCTCCCCTGTACCTGAGGTGGCTCTGATGATGAGCAAGGTGGTACCGGGTTAAGTAAGATGTCTGTGATGAACTCACTGGGGTACATCCCGTAGTTCTCACTAGATGCACAGGCCTAAGAGAACCACTGGAGATGCTGGAACTTGGATGTGAGAACTGGACTGGTCAATGGCTATTCTGGTCACTATTTCTCTGCATGGAAAGTCAGCATCTGGTTGTGCCCGAGTGACTCCTGGGAGAGAACTAAACCCAGAATCATAGCATCATAGCATGGAGATGATGGCTTGTTTTCCAATGTCTGAATTACCCACAGGAGAAACGTTCAGCTTCCCGTTCTAGTTTTTCAGGCCCGTTCTTAAAAATCTATGTTCTTCCCCACTTCTCTGAGGCAGAGTGGATATCTCATTGGCTGGGGAATCAATGATTCTGCCCACTAGTCCCTGGGATCTGCCAGTCTTTGCCCCCTTCTCCCCCACCCCTCACCAGTGCTGGGATTATAATGCACACCACCATACCAACTTTTTATTTGCTTTGGTTTTTCGAGACAGGGTTTCTCTGTGTAGACCTGGATGTCCTGAACTCACTCTGTAGACCAGGCTGGCCTTGAACTCAGAGATCCACTTGCCTCTACCTCCTGAGTACTGGGATTAAAGGTTCATGCCACTGCCTGACTTTTTTGTTGTCGTTGTTGTTGTTTTAAACAGCAAAAATATGGGTTCTAAGGATTGAACTCAAGTCTTCAAGCTTGCACAAGTGTTTTACCAACTGACCTATCTCCCGGGTCTAGATTTTTTCTTTTTAAGGGAGTAAACCCAGTTCAATATCTTGCTCACTGGAATTGAACATAGTGTTATGTATCTTTCTAAGGTTTCTTGCTGTCTGTTTACAACAGATGCTATTGATCCTCTATTAATGATACACAGGGATTTTACATTTACTTTATGGGGGAGGGGATGTATATACACCACTGCATGAGTGTGCAGGTCAGAGGACAACTCAGGTGAATCAGTTCTCTCCTTCCACCGCTTAGGTCCTGGGTTGATCAAACTTAGGCCATCAGACTTGGTGGTAAGCCCCCACTGAGCCATCCCTCCAGCCCATGTTCATAGGTTTTGTTTTTATAATAAGTGAATGTAAGTAAAACAAGGGAGTGGAAATATTCACTTAAAAATGCAAATGGTTCTTTCCCCCTTATTAAAGTTTGTATACAAGGTAGATTTTGTTATGTATCATTTTTATGCATGCATGTTGTCTTAGGGTTTCTGTTGCTGTGAAGAGACCTTGACCACATAAACTTTTACAAAGGAAACCTTTAATTGAGGTGGCTCTCTTACAGTTCAGAGGTTCAGTCCATTGTCATCGTGATGGGGAGCATGGTGGTGTGCAGGCAGACATGCTGGCTGTACCTTCATCAGAAGTAGATTATGACCCTTGGTGGTAGCTTGAACATATATGAGACCTCAAAGCCCACCCCCACAGTGATACACTTCCTCCAACAAGACCACAACTACTCCGACATGTCCATACCTCCTAGTAGTGCCACTCCCTGTGAGATTATGGGGGCCAATTACATTCAGACTACCACACATGTTCATGAAAATGATTCCTGGATGTGGCAGATACCATTCATAGGAGACCCAGGCAGTTTTAGGCATTTGGAGAGAACATATTGCTTTCTGCCCTGGACACTTGAGAGCAGCAGGCTGGGTATGCTCCCCCTTTGGGATTTAGGGTTCCAGGAGTCATCTTGGGGTTGTGTTCACTCTTTCCATTTGAGCTAAGACAAATAAGACACTCATTTTTCTCATCTGTAATGGGAGAATCCTCCTGCCTTCCACAAGGTTGCTTGTGGCAGATGGATTGGGCACGCATCCTCACAGGTGTGTGCGGTAAGAGGCTGACAATTGCGGCCTCCCTCCATCACCTGGCTGAAGAGGGCAATCAGAGCTACTCCTGTCTGCCTGAGCTGCTCCATGGTGCCTAAAAGGTAGGTCCTCCCTCCAGGACATCACCACCTTGTGGGAAGAGAAGAGACAGAAAGAGACAGAGACGTGGCTGACACCAGGACACCCAAGGCTACACTTTACCAAAAGCTGGCCCTAATGCCCTAGGTGAAAAGAGGCCTCTTCACAGTCATTATGGTGCTCGCTTTCCCTTTGTGACATATGCAGGCAAGTATTTCTTTGCGTAAAGGTTTTTGTTGTTGTTTTTGCAGCATTGAGGCTAGAACCCAGGGCCTTGTATGTGTTAGGCAAACACTCTACCACTGAGCTACACCCCCAGCCCCGCCTCTGTTTTTTGTTTTTAATTTTTAAAAATATGCAGAACAGAGTCTTCATATTATAACCCGGCTGGCCTCAAACTCATGGGCAATGAATCTTCTTGCCTCAGTTCCCCAGGTGCTGGGATCACAGACAAATGCTACTATATGCAGGTTTGTGTGTTTTCATTTTAAACTTTTACCGTGGAAAGCGTGAAGCATTTACAAAAGAAAAAATAGGGTAGCGTGGTGAGTTGCATGTACCTGTGACCCAGCTTCAACCAAACAGCTGATTCTGTTATGTGTCTAGCCTTTGCACTCCCACCCCTTGCTATGGATGCCTCCTATTTTTGCTTCCAAATATCTTGCTATGTATAACCTTTAAAAATAAGGCCTCATAACACATAAGCTTACACTCATGCTGTAAATGCATTTTTCCAAACCCACAGAACACAGACCACCCAGAGTGCCAGCACCCGGAGTGCCAGAGCTGTCAGCCATGGGCTGGGGTGATAATGATGTGCCACCGCAGCGCCATCAGCTATGGCCGATGTGTCACTGATGGCGAGTATTGATAGGTGGGCACCGTGTGGGCATGGGTTGGGGGTGGATGGTGGGTGAGATTGGGAAGTCTCTGTACTTTCAATTTTGCTGTAACCTTGAAATGACCCTAAAAATCATCCTTAAAAACCCAAAAGCTCACAATACTGTCAGAAAATTTAAAAATGAGCAACATTTTCATGATAAATGATTAGAATGTCTCCTTCACGAGGCTGGGAGTCTCTCCAGAGCTTTCTGTGTTGCTCTTGGCTCTGTCCCGGCACCTAGCAGAGTGGCTGAGAACCACTAAGTCCGCAGTAGTTACAGGCTAGCGAGGTGAATGAGTGAGTGTATGAAGAGCCGAGGGCCCAATCTGTTCTCTGTGACTGCCACCCCTGTCAACACTTGCTTCTGCCATTGGTCCCAGGTCCCCAGAGTCTCTCATTCTGGAGACCTGTCCCCTCCTCTGCCCACCTGTATCTTCTCAAACTCGCAGCGAGTGGCTAATCCTGTCCTGTGGCTGCAGCCAGCTCCCCCTGCGAGGCTAATTCCACCTTCCCACTTAATCATCATACTTAGCACTTTCAATGAGAGCTTTTCATCTCCGAGCCCCACACAGGCATTAGCTGATTACTGTAATCTGTTTGACTCCCAAGGCATCCATCAGGAAGGTGGGAAAGGACCCGGAGCCTCCTTTCCCTTCTAGAAGCTCAGTTTCCTCTCCTGTAAACTTGGGATGCAATAGCTAACTGGCATAAGTGGTGGTGGGGTTAAGTCAGGTGGAATCTGATAAGGGCCAGGCATGGCCCCCTCGCAACCAACGAGCCCATGGCTGGGTTTGAATCCAGCTTCCTCCGCTTACATTTTCTGAACCTCAATTTTTTATAAAAACCAAGACGGTGCCTGCCTCTGAGTTTGCTAAAAGGACTAGGTGACATGCTATGCATGCATGATGTGCACACACCACGCAGGGCTCCAGAGAAGCCTGGTAACCATTCTCACAAGGAGGTAAATAAAGGTGCAAGAGGCTGAGATGTTGTTCACCTAGGCACCAGTCCCTTCTTCCCGCCTTTGTCCTCCCCACCCCCCGCAAATGCGGGAGGGTTAGAATGTAAGATGCCTATTGTATCCTCCGTGATAACCTCAGCAGATAACCCTTGTCTGTCCTGTGCCCAGGGCACCAGTAAAGAAAGGCATTAGGCACAAGACAACTCTAAGTCTGGATGGGTGGCGTTGATCGTTATTGGTTTGTTTTTGAGACAGGATCTCATGTAGCCCAAGCTGGCTTCAAACTCACTATGTAGCAAAGGCGGTCCTTGGACTCATGATCCCCCTGCTATCACTTCCCAGGGATTACGGGCGTGTGACAGCATTTCAGGTTTATGTGGCACTGAGGATGGAACCTAGGACTTTGTATGTGCTAGTTAAGTGCTATACCAACCTGCTACATACCCACCCTGGAGGACTGCACCATCGATGAAGGAATCTCAGAACCTCTCTCTCACAGGCAGAGAGAGAGGCCAGGGGTTATACATACCCACATCTTACAAATAAGGAAACCGAGGCTCCCACAGAGAAACACAACACCTGTAGAGACCAAAGCTGGAGCTGTCCCAATGCCCGTCTCTGGGGATTAAGAGATAGGCCCCTGCCTCAGCTGAGCCATAAAATGCTGCAGGGAGTCTGTGGTTGCTCCTTCCTCTGCTTGGGTCTGGAATGGGTCAGAGCTCAGGGCATCTGCTTCTAGTTTCCCAGAATTACATCCCGGAATTCAGTCGGGTGTGGCCACCACCAGCTGCTGTGGTTGCAGACGGCAAATCCTAGGAGACATGCACTGACCGTGTCCACAAGGCACCCATCCGTGTGATACAGAAGGGACTCTAAGATGGTACGGAGGCCTCCCCAAAACACTGTCCCATCAACCAGAGCTCCTGGCTGGTACAGGGTCCACAGTCAGAGTATGAGCTGTAGGAACTGTCAGGAGCATTCTTAGGAGGAATCCCTGGGAACCGAGCCCTTGTTTGGTTGATGGGAGAAAGTAATTAAGTAAACAAGTTGTTGATCCAATTTCTTGATGTGCAACTGAGGCACACAAAAGTTCATTGACTGCAATTGGCACGACTGTAGTTTACAGTCAGACCTCTCCTCTCTGCTAGCCAATGTTACAAGAGAAATAGCTGAAGTCCAGAGGAGGGCATCAACTTGCCCAGAGTCACACAGCTGACTAGTGACTGGGCAGAGAGCCAACCTAAGTGTCCAGACAGCCAGTCCCAAAATCAGAGTGCCTTAGGTGATCTTCACTTCATATTTAGAGACAGGGCTAGAGATGGACCCAGTGTGGCTAGGATCAGGGAACCTGGTGATTAGGGAAGAGGGTGAAGGACCGGTGGTGCTGGGGACACCAGAAGGGTGTGGTTTGGGTCCAGGTTTCTGTGGGACTTCCCTTAAAAGCCAGCTCTTCACCCAGCCTCCCGGGGGTGCTGTACAGCGCTCAGTCTCCAGGTGGCGCCCTGCACTGCAGATCTGAACTCCCCCAGAGACTGGGAGCCTGCAGGAATCTCACCTGCCCAACCTGCCTCAGGTGGTGTCTAGGTTTTCTGAATGCCTCTGGACAACAGCTTTCCCCTTCTCCTGAATCCACTTGACCCGGCTTCGGCAGCGAAGTGTTAGCAGGCTCTGTGGAGATTCTCTAGAGGTTTTGGGGGCCACAGGTACCTCCTGGTTCTTGGTCATGACTGGCATATATAATTAAGAAAATCTTTCAGTGTTGGGGATTGAGCCCAGGTCCTAGCAATAAGCTACAACCTCAGCCCTTTTTTATTGTTTTGAGTTGCTTAGGGTTACTTTGGACTTCGATCTTCCTGCCTCAGCCTCTCGAGTAGCTGAGATTACACCCATCACTTGCTACACAGCCCTTTCCTTGCATGGAGAACGCTGGTGTTTTATTTCTGGAACATCAAGCTAATCAGTTGGGATGTTCAAGAACTCCTGGCTCATGGCAGGTACCTCCAGCCAGGACCTGTCAGGATGATCCCCCTGGACAGATGTCCCGTCTGCTTAGCTGCTGGCTCTTCTATTTTTTGTCCCCTCACAATGATGGTCCATTTGCCTGTCCATGCTTCCCTGCCCTGCCTAACCTTCCTGTTCATCTGCGCAGACCTCACACTGGCTTCCAGAGGACAGAGGACAGTGGTCCAGGACACTGAGCCTCACTACCTAGCTTCAAACTCTTGCTGTTGCCACTTCCCAAGACCCCACTCATACTCCTTAGCACCTGTGATGTGTCCTCATGTGCTCAGCCTCCAGGAAGCTGGTTGGGAGACTTGCCAGAGCAGCTCTGGCCAGGCAAATGGGAGGCAGAGGAGGTGTGTGGGTCTGTCATTCCAAGCAAGGCAGTTGGGAGCCTGTGCCCCTCCCTGCCACCCCTGTCTGACTTTGCCTGTGTGTGGCAGAGGTGCATGGCTCCAAGATGAAGGCACTCAAGGTCCTTTACCCTCGGGAGCCATTCCACTATCTCTGAATCTCATGGGAATAAGGAGCAAGCATCTGTGGCCACTGAGGCCTCCACTTCACTTATCTTGCCTACAGCTCACTGAATCACCATTGGGCCTCAGTGATCTCATCGGTAATATCAGTACCAGCATTGTAGACCTATTGTAGGATTTAAGTGAATTTGTTGGATGTAACCCTTTTGACTTCCTATGAGAATATACTAAGTATGAGATGATCTGAGACACTCTGAGCAGGAAAGACCCTGGACCTTGCACCTGTACTTCTTGACGATGTGGAGGCTTGGGTGAGTGGGTGACTGGTTTAGGGTCCTTCAGGCAGAGTGTGGCAGAGTCAGACTGAGTCCCATCTAGTGTGCTGGGGGAGGGGCACACCTCACTTCCTGTAATAGTTACTGGTTAGCAGTAACTGGTGTCACTGGTACCCTGCAACCTGACCGAAATGGAAGTGGCTCTTCTCCAGGGCAGTGTGATTGCTGCATGGCCCAGAGGAGGCTGGCTGTCAGCTGGATGATGCCCTTTTTGGTTTTGTGTTTTATTTGAGCTGCACCGGGGTTTAAACCCTGGGCCTTTCCATGCTAGATAAATGATTTATCATTGAGCTAAACCCCCAGCTCACTTTTAAATTTTACATTGAGACAGGATCATGCTAAATTGTTGAGGCTAGCCTTGAACTCACTGGGGAGCCCGAGCTGGCTTTTGGACTTGTGGTCTTCCTGCCTCAGCTTCCCAAAGAGCTGGGATTACAAGGGTTAGATACCACATCCAGCCCCCTTCTTTTCCAAAGTGCTTTAGGCTTTTCTGTGTGTGCAATGAGACTGGGATGGGGCTCTGAGCCCAACGAGAGCAGGCCTTACCCACTTTCCCTCAGTCCCCATGGACTCTGCCTTCTCCTAGCCCCATGGTCTGCACCCCAACCAGCTCTGTGGCATGTGACCTTTACGGTCACACAGGACCTGTGTCTGGAAGGCCCTGGCGGGTTGATATTTTATCATTGCTGTCCTTCCCTGGAATACATGCAGACATAACAAAGGGGCAGATTCTCTGTGTGACATTGGGGATAAAGCTATAGTACGTATCTTGAGAGGAAAAAAGCCAAATAAAACAAAAGTGAGTTCTAGGATGATGTGTACGATGTGACTGTATTTATAAACAACTATTCTTTCAAATTTCAGCACATGCTCGTGGGTGTGTGTGTAAGCACTTCATGATCCCACTCCCCTCTGCTGGCTGCTTAGCAATCCTTTGAATTACTGTCCCTCAGGGAGAGCAAGAGATAAGAGAATCCTCCGAGTTACTAGTGTGATCATACAGTCACCTTTTTACTAATGTCTTAGACAACGGAGGAACTTCAAAACACCCCGAATCTTACAGCCTCTTTCTGACTCATATCCTGTGGTCACATGACCTCAAATTCTTGCTTTTTAAACATCAGGTTTTTTTGTTTTGTTTTTTACACCCAAGGTCTTTGGTGTTTACTAGCATCTCGGTCTGCATTGCTCCCGTTTCTTTCGTGAGCATTCATGCTTCTATCTGGGACCACTTTCCTTCTGCCTGGGGCGTACCCTTTATATTTATTTTCAAATCTGAGTTATTCATATGGATCAAAAGTCAAAAGGACAGAAGTGTGCCATGATGGATGCCTCTCTCCAGTCCCTGCTCCCAGCTAAACACTGAATATTTCCATATGCACATAGAACAATCTTTGGGAAGGAACACACTCATTTGAGAGCAGCCGTTTGTGTCTTGAAGTGGTAGTGTGGGAAAATATTCCTGTCTCCTGAGTGTAAAAAGACAAGGAGCCAGGCCCAGGCTTGGCAGCTGAGAGACCTGTTATTTTCTGACCTGTCCACAGTGCGCGGGCTTCTCTGTGTCATACCCTTGGGGACCAGAAGGTGCAAAGTTCTCCAGTCCTGAGACAGCTGGTGGTCATGGTTTCAGTTTCATGAGCGCTTGCTATGTATGCTGAATGCCACTTTATAACCCCCCAGTTCCATCATCCTCGTATCGGCTCTGCTACCACATCACCACTTTACAACTGGGCAGACTGAGGCAGAGAGGTAAGTGAAGGAAGAGTCAGAGCCATGATTCCAAACACATCACACTATGATGGCTAATTTGGTTATCACCAAGGAAACATGTCTCCATGTCTGTGAGGGAGTTTATTGGAGAGGTTAATTGAAGTGGGAGGTGCACTCTAAACGTGAATGGGCAGGTCCTGGATGATGAAAAGGAGACAGCGAGTGGAGCATTGTGGACACCACACGGCCCTCCGCCCCGCCCGCCATGACTTCCTCAACTTGATGGACTGTACTGTCAACCTGCCAGCCAACATAAACCCTTCCTTCTAGTTTGGAATTTTGTCACAACAGTGAGAAAAGTTACTAATAGCCCCTTCCAACTCCAGGCTAGACAGTTATCAGTTCCATTGTACAAATGAGTACCGAGGCACTCAAGGGTTAGGCTGTGTATTCAGTCAGAATCATAGGTTAGAACCAGAGCTCCCACCCATGGCTCTGATGGTCAGAGCCCATCCTCCTCATCCCAGGGCCTTTCCCATGGGGGAGCTTTCAGGAAGGTGGAGAAGACAGCTCAGGATGACTGGATCTGAGGTTCCGTTCCTATGGCAACCCCTCTTATCCCACCTTCAGGAATGTCTAAAGGCCAATGAAGTGAGGACCAGGACCCATAGGGCAAGAGCCTGGAGTCATCTCCAGTGCAGTGTAGCCCAGACTGTGACTCTCATTAGCTCTGCAGCCTCGGGAAAGCTGCCTTTCTGTTCCCATGCTGCCTCTGTTCCCTCATCTATCAGTGTCTTTATCTGGTGAGCATTGGATGAGAAAATCCACACAGCACTGGGAGCCATGCCCAGCACAAAATCCACTCTCCGTCATTACCATTTTATTTGCTGTGCAACTAGATATAGAACCCGTCCCTCTCTGGGCCTCAGGTTCTCCCCCTGTGAGTACAGCCTGGGGTTTGTGTTAGAGTTCATGGCCTTGAGTAGGGTCTTCCATTCTGATACCCTGTCAGTCATTAACTGGCCGGAGTTCAAACCTTCTCCACCCATCCCGGTGTTTGACATAACAGCCTTCCCCTGCAGCATGGAGGTGGCCCTGGCTCTGGGCTTGCAGAACTAGGCACATGTGGACTTCCTCAGAGTGAGTCTGGCCTGCGTTGATGTCTTGATGTCTCTCTCAGCATGGAATGCTGGGGTGGGCACAGACAGACAAGGTACCCTCTGGGGTGGAGGGATGGGAATAAAGGTTCCAGATACTCTTGGCAAAGGCACGGGTCTGGGTTTCAAGGCCCTCTGAGGAGAAGCATGTGTGAGGCGGCCAAGGTAGAGCTGGGGGCTCCAGACCCACTTCCTTTCCATGAGTGCCCGGGGCACTTGGTGCCAGTCCTAGCCACCGAGCGCCATTCTGTGCCCATGAATAATTCATGGCCTCGTGTGCCAATCCGTGCCAGCTTTAATTAGCTTCTAACTTTTTGTCATTCATTTCGCTATGAACACCTTATAAATAAGTGATGGATCCGGGAACAGGAGTGGGGCAGAATGTGGGGGAAAGAGCCCAACTCAGAGGCTAGAGTGGATGGGGAGCCTACAGCGTTGGTCCCAGGGAACCCCACATCTTAGGGGCCTCCTGGGGGACCAGTGTGCTGCAGCTGGGTGCCCCGCCCTCTGTGGCACATTCCCAAACCTGTTTCTTTGAGAGCTCACTTGCTCCAGCTGCGCCCGGCGCTGTGGGCCCACAAAGCCGGCACAGACACACACGTGTCTGCCTGCTTTATGGTGGCAGGGGCCCCGAGAGAGGGACACAATCTGGGGACCCAACAGGAAGCAGCAAATGGGATCTTGCCAGCTGAGGGGTGACAGTAAGAGGAGGGACAGAAAACAATGTCTGTGGTGAGGTGGAAAGGGAAGCATGACAGAAGATCCAGAGGAGGGGTGGCTTCAGGGGCTAGCAATGATGGTGGTCCTGAAGCAGAGGGGAAGCTGTTTATCATTTTGCTCACAAAGAGCTTTCATGTAGATTTTTACTTTTTACCTGATAGGGTGGTGGCCAGGGACACTGGGGGCTCCCGTGCTCATTTACTGTTGGCCCAGGCAAGATGGCTAAGGCCCAGGTCCACTGTGTGGTAGACTAGTGGGGTTTGCCTCCCTTACTCCTCCGGGGCAGCTGTGTGGCAAAAAAGGACTTTGAAGGCCAGTATGCCAAGGTCCCATCCCATCCAACTCTGGAGACTCAATGGACTAGAACAACAGATTTCATCTTGTTCGTTCTTTCCTTTCTCCATCCAGCATCTCTCCCGTTTCTTCCTTTCCCCCTTCCCTGTCTCTCCCTCCCCTTCCTTCCCTTGCTGTCTTTATCCTCACGCCATCCCTCCTCTCTCCCTGTCCTCTCTCATTCCCCACCTCTCCCTCTCCATCCTTCTTTCTTTCTCTTTCTTTTCCTTTATTGTTCCCTCCTTCCTGCCTGCTTTTCACTTCTCTCCTCCACTCCCCTGCTCCACTCTTCCCTCCTTTCCTGTACCCACCCCCGTCCCCACCCCCACTCCTTCCTTTTTGTCTTTCCCCCTCCCCTTCTCTCCCTCTTCCTTACCTCATGCTGAAGTGGCAGCAAGACAACCATGCATCTGCTGTGTATGAGAGGCATACACACTGCAGCAAGCTGGGGATGTAGCTCAGTGATAGCATGCATGTAGTATGTAGTATGTAGAGGCTCTGCTTTTGATTTCCAAATAAAAGAACACACGCCTGGATGGGATATGTCCCACTATCCAGGAAGCCAGCCCGGGCCACCTGGAGCAGTGCACATTCTGTCCTTCCCTCTCTGGCTCGTAGGCTAGCTGGATGCTGATGCAGATGAGAGAGATGGCTACAGGAGAAGCCTGGGCAAGATGTCTGGGTGTGAGGCAACCAGCACGGCCCCTCTGCCTTTGTTTTTCTCCTCTTGAATTTTAAAGACAGCAGCCTGGTCACTGGGGCCACATTCTTCATGACCACTAGAAGGACACTGGGCCACACTGGCCAGGGTGTTTGTACTGAGTACTCCTCCCCAGATCTGAGTTTGCCCTACCTTTGGCTGCATCATCCTCAGAACTCACCCCAGGGTGAACAGCTGTCATCACCCCACCCCCCAGGAGAGTCCACATGCTCACCTCCAGGCCTTTGCACACAATGTTCCTGCCACCAGAACACTCTTCCTGGCTGTGCTCAACTTATAATCCTCCTGCTTCAGCCTTCTGAGTGCTAGGCCTGCAGGTGCCACCACATTCAGCCAGACTCAGCTTTCCCTCTTCCCCACTTCCTCACTTCCCTTCCTCCAGCCCAGGGTTTGAAGCACTTCTCACTGCCATTGAACTCTATGGTACCTCCTTGGCCCTTTGAATTCCCAGGTCTCCCACTGCAGAACAAACATTTGCTCTTAGTCTGTTCTGTATTTCAGACTAGACTGTAGACTGACCACACCCTGACTCACAGCCTTGCTTTTGGCATAGGGTGAGCACATGACAGCCACTTGGGAAATAAAAGTAGGTGCCCAAGAGGCCTTATGAGAAGAAGCATGACATCCTACTTCTGAAAAGGTGATGATTTCCTGGAGTTTGATCATGTTTTATTTGCATGTAAATTGGCCACAGACAGTTTGGGAAGTCATAGTTGAAAAAGATCCTGAAGGGGCTCAAGAAATAGCTCAGTGACAGAGCACTCCCCTAGCACATGCAAGGCCCTGGGTTTAATCATCAGTACCACAGATAAGATGGCAACAAACCAGAAAGGTTTAGGCATGGACACATGGAAAATAAGTTCATTTTATGAATGGAAGCATGAGACCACTGAGGTCCATTGTCCCACCTCACAGCATCCAACTGACCAGACATTGGAGTTCAGGTCCCCTGACTCCTGATTTATCTAAAGCTGATCCAGAACGCCCAAGAGCATCTTAGCTGCTCAGTGGCTTGCCTGGCTCTACTCTGTCAGTAGAGCTACAACCACTGCCACTCATGGGGAGGGGGCTCCTGCTTTCCTTCCCAGAGAGGCAGTCTCCTGAAAGTCCCCTCAGGAGCCAGCACCAGTCCTTGCCATCATTCACTGTCCCCCACTTGAGCTGGGGACATGGATTCTCCTAGACACTCACCCCTGTCATGGTCTCTGTCAGTCTTGAGTTGTGTGTGTACGCATTCATGTGCATATACATGTGTTCTCAGACACCTTGAGCATCTAGAGCCACAGAGGTGCACCTGTTTTGTTTTGTTTTGTTTTTTGTTTTGTTTTGTTTCTTTTTGAGGATCTAGAGAGCCAGGGATTTGGATTTGCCATCCACGCAGCATGTGGCACGAAGGGAATCCCAAACAAAGAGAATTGTCTGCATATTCCTTGGATGTTAGTGTTAATAAAACTTTATTTACAAACTAAGGTGGTGGAATAGACTGGGCCAGTGGGTAGCCATGTGATCCTTGTGCTAGAACACGTGGGGTTACAACATTTGACAGCTATCGTTATTTATGTGTATGCATCTGTGTGTGGGTTTGGGCACGTTAGAAGAGGGCACTGGATCTCCTGGAGCTGGAGTCACAGGATGAGTCACCGAGTGTCTGATGTGAGTGGCGGGAACAGAACACTGGTCATCTGAAAGAGCAGCAAGCACTCTTCACTGCTCAGCCACTGTTCAGCCCTGGTGAACGTTGTTAGTGAAGCTGTCAGTGCTCCCTTTTCCCAGCTATAAGGTGGATCAGAACTCTGCACTCCCTTCCCCACAAGGGATCTGCTTTGAAGTATTACTCTTAGGATAAAGACTAACCCCTGGCTGGCAGATCATTTGTCCAGCATGTGCAAAGGTTTAACCCACATCACCACAGAACAACAAAACTAGAGATGAAGGCCTGCACCTCCACCGTATATCTTCTGCCTTCACCGTGTGCAAACCCTCCCTGCTCTGTGTACTGGTGTCTTTAGCCTTCCTCTGTACAGCAACTCTTTCCCACCACAGGGCATTTGCAACGTGCTGTTTCTCCTGCCTAGCACTCTGCTTTCTACCTTGCCCGTGTTGGCTGGCTCTCTCCTTCCCAGGTGCCATTGACTGGCTCTTCTGCGCAGCCTTATCCAGTGAGCACCTGGGGCTGCTTCCTGGGGCTTTGTCCTTGACTGTTTGGGAGAATCGTGGAGGTGTTGGGATTCTGGCTGTAATGTTATCTGTTTATGTGCTTCCCTGAACTGGTTCCTCTTTAGAGGGTTTCCCTGAGGCATGCGCCCATACTCAGCCTTTTTCAGGAGCCAGCATATGTTAGTCTATATGAATGAATGAATGAGTAAATAAATGAATGAATGGAGTGAATGAATGCTAAAGGACTGGCACTCTAGATTCAGAGTTGCAATTCCTGTCTCCATCCCCTGGCAAATCCCTGGCCTTCCCGAAGCAGCCTTTCTGCCAAGAAACGTGGGCTAACCTTAGGATCCAGTCGAAAGCTGTGTTGAAAGCCAAATGAGCTGAGGCCCAGAAAGTCCGGGCCTAGACCCTGGCTCCAGGCAGCGGCTGCCAATAAGGTAGCCTGTCGAGGGACGGGTTCATTTAGCTGGGGGAGTAAAGACCTCCTGGTGTTCCCAGTCAATCCTGCTGTCCAAGGCTTCGAGGGCTTCTTCTAGGTTTGCAAGAAGGCTGGGGAACCTTCCTTCAATCCGGGTTGCTACAGAGGGGTATCTCTTGGGTGTGGGTGACTGGGGACCTCCAGGTGACTCTGACCCAGGGTCCCTAGTTTCTGATATCAGAGGCAGTCTGACCGGAGGGGCTTGTGATGGGAGCCCAGATGTGGCCAGCTGCACCAAGAACCAGAGGAATCTTTCAACGACTCCTGGAGCAGAAAGGGGGCGCTTAAAGCCAACAGTTGGTGCGGGCTCACATAGGCGGTGCGCTTTTCTGCTTTCCGCGAGCGTGGCAGCCCCAGGCCTTTGCTAGAAGCAGCTGGGGTGGGGGGCTGTGGTTGTGCCCCAGTCCTTTGCAAGACTGCAGACCCCCAGGTCCGGCTCGGGCACGCACACAAGGCTCGCTTCTGTGGGCTCCCTCCAGTCCCTTGGGGGTAATTCCACGAGCTGCCATGGCATCCATAGAGGACAGCTCGGCTGGAGCAGGCACTTTTCCATCTGGGTGCCCTGATGGGGTCGGGATA
>LOJH01018074.1:2416-16047 GCA_001685095.1 Ellobius talpinus
GGTACATTAACACTTAGCCTCTGCTCATCTGCTTGTGGCTATCGCTACAAAGCATGTGGAGAGGAAAGACCTATGTAGGATGCCTTGCACAGATGCACAACACCAAGGACCTGAAGGAATCCAGCTGCTTCTCCCAGGTCTTTCCATTCCCAAGCCCGGGATTGTCTTCCAGTTGCTGCTGATCCTGAGATCCTGAAAGTTAGGATTTCAAAACTCAGTGCAGCTCTCGGCAAGGAGGTTCTCACAGCGGATGCAGGCAGAGGTTGCCACATGTGTGAGCTTCAGTATGAATGGGGGTCTTGTCTGGCTGCAATAAAGCTCCCCTCTGTTTGTATGCATGCTATACTGAGAGTCTTGTCCACTGGGAAGCTACCCAGTGCTCCATGACAATCCCTTCCGTGTTGTCTTGAAGGGATCCATTTAACTTTCGCCTTCTCTGGGGTAAATACAGCAACCTAAGCATTTCTCAAGGCAGCCGTGAAGCCCGCTCACTGGCTCATTGGCTATCATTTAATTGAGGGTTGGTTGGGCTTTTGTTTTGCTTTGGTTTTGTTGCTTTTTGTTTTTGTTTTGCTTTTAATTCTCTTGCTGAAAAGAAAGGCCTCTGGTTATTCAACTATCACTCCTAACTCAAAGAAATCACTCATAAAAACACAACTGATTCTCAAGCTCCACGAGGCCCACAAAGAACCGATTGATTTACCCAACTGAATGCCGAAGCAGGCACAAAATAAGAATCTTGTTGCTGTCGGGATATTACACTAGAAAAAAACCAACTAATTTATTTAGAACCCTGCGACAATAAAACACTCTGTGACTTTAAGGAACTCAGAAAGCAGTTCCCTGGTCAACGTGTCTCTAAGAAGAATGAGGTGGGTCTGTGTTTGCTGAGCAGAGGGAAATTCCTCCAGGGAGCAAGATGAATTACCTTTCTATCCAAAATGTGTGTGCTAGCCAAGCCAGGGACTCTGACAAGGAAAAGATGCCCATGCAGGTGGAGACAGTCCTGCATCTGAACACCGAAGGCCTGGACAGCAGGGAAGGGCCTTGTACCATGTGACTCCGCACTGTCCAGTGTGTGTGTTTTCAATGTACCCCACCCATGTCATTCATACGATGTAAGATTGAGTATTTAGAGTCTACCAGTCAGTGTGGCTAGTTATCTCACAGGATCAGATAGCTATACCATCACCTCCCTTACCTCAGAACAAGACCTCGGAGCCAGTGCGAGGGTGCAGCCAGCATGAATATGTGCATATCCAATAAATGAATAAGTAAATAAAATTTTAATCTAAATTAAAATCCCTCAGATCTCTCACACAGTAAGTCCTTCATTTCTGGTTTGCACCCATGATCTTGCGTCTTCTGTAAAGTTCATACAAATATAATAATCTAACCTTTTAAGTCTGGCTCCTTTTGTATTTCTTGTTTGAAAGCTAAAACTGAAATGACATATTTCTTGGGCAAGTTCCATCAAAGCCATACATTACATTTCTCCAAGGCTATCTGAATGTCTAAATCAGTTATATCTAATCCCACAGATGACAGAAGACGGACCTATGTGTGCAAAGAGTTTGCAGATAATAACTGCCCATTTAACAGAGCAAAAAGTGGTGGGTCAATAAAGCCTTTTAAACATCTCGCCCATGCAAAAGTGCCCAGAGCTATTCTAAAGGGACAATGTTAGGCTCAAAGTCAGAACAGGAGCATTTCTAGGGCTGCTGACAGGTTAGACGGTCAAATCTCAAAACTCCTAAACAGTCCAGCCCCCCCAATAGCTCTCTGAGCCTTGTAGGACGTGAGTCCTCTCCATCATCATAGCCAGGGACCACAGGACACTGATGGGACACTGACGGGGAGGCACCTGACACAACTCAGGTAGAAACCACAGACACGAGCTTCATTGTGTGGAAACCTAAAGAGTCACAGCTCCATCACAGGAAAAGGCCAGGTGAGCAGTGAAACAGAGACTTCTTACAACAATCTTACAACTTCTTACAAAAATAAATAAATAAATAAGGTCCCAGGACAAAGTCACATTATCAACCCTGTGTAGAAAAGTGAAATCAGAGTCACTGCCACAACCCATTACAAGGGCAGGAGCTAGGAAGAAAGGATGCTCTGTTGCAAGGGCCATTTAGTACACAATTTGGTGGCATAATGCTTTCAGAAAGGGCATTATGTTTAGAAATACTGACTTTGAACTATAGGGCAATCACTGATTTTTTTGTAAATATAATGATGGTACTCTGGCAATCCCATCCATATTCAAGCAGGAAAGTCAGAAAAACAAAAAGGAAAAGAGACAATAAGCTGAAAATAACCATCCACAAGGTATTACAGCTGCCAGACAACCATATCGAAAATCACTTTAAACATAAATGGTCTAAAAAAAATCAGTTAAAAGATGTGGACTCCAGAAGACCTCATCTGTTAAGTTCCTCTGTGGAGTGAGTGGCTGTTTATACAGAAATCACAACTTGTCAATGTGAAGAGTCCGTGTTTGTGTGGTTCTTGGTCACTTGTACCTCTTATGTCACAGACCTGCAGGCTCAGGCAATGGAGAGAGAACAGAAAGACAGTAAGAACCAGAGGCTGGGGAGGCCCAGTGTAACACGCTGTCTTCTGGACACCATAGGACCACTGCAGTCAGAAACTCGAGGCAGATGTGGTTGCCTGCATAATACCAAGCCGGCTACCATTCCAGCATAAAGGGTGGAGGGGTTCATTAGTTCCCTAACTCTGGCTGAGAAGACAATGACAAGGATGGCTTCTGAGGAACAGGGAGTGGCCCCTGATAGGTCCATTATGCTCCTGGGGTTGATCCCACACCAGGAGTTAATGAGCAGCACATATTAGACTCAGTGGGTTATTAAGTAAGTTATTAGAAAAAAAATAGAGAGCACAAAGTTAGGAGGGGATAAAGGACATGGGTGGACCCAGGAGGGATTAATATAATTAAAAGACATTGTATATAGTTATGAAATTCTCAAATAAAAATGCTATATGAAAATATGGGTACAAGAGTGAAAAGAAAAACACAACCATGCATTGTATTATTTGTAAGAAACTCACTGAAAAGCCACAGAAGCAGATTAAAAGGGTGGAAGATAAAACTCACCATGCTAAAGATAATCAAAAGGAAGCTGAATGGCAAGAATTTAAAACCAGAACCATCAGGCTGTGTTGTGGCATTGTATTTATATGTTAATAAATAAAGTTTGCCTGAGGATCAGAAGAGTAAAACAGCCACCCTGGCCAGCCTTACAGACCAGGCAACAATGGCACACACCTTTAATCCCAATAGCCACACTAGCTTGCTACAGAAACCAGGCAGTGGTGGTGCACACCCTTAATCCCAGAGCTAGTGAGGATTGTATCTTGGGAGGAAATAGTGCTCAGACTCATTCTGAGGTTTCCTGGAGGGGGGATCATCATTTTCGGACTGAGGTCGAGGTAAGAGCCAGTGGCTGGTTGCTTAGCTTTTCTGGTCTTCAGATTGAACCCTAATATCTGTCTCTAGGATTTTTATCCATGTTACAAGGCTGCAAAGCATAAAGAGGCAAATTCTACCAGAAGACATAAACATGTATATCCTCACCAACAGAGTACAAAGCACAGAGGCAAAGCTGATAAAACTACAGCAGAGAAGCATCCATTAAATAGAAATTTAACACCATTCATGGGAAATGGACAAGTTCAGCAGGCAGAAAACAAAACAAAACAAAAAACTAGACCAGACGAAGGTGATCTGGACAATACCAACAATCAACTTGAGCTGCTTCATCCATCACCTCCCGTCAGAACTCTGTGGCTCCCAGGAAACACCCTAGGCCACAAGGTACACATAAAAATGAAAACAAATGGTAAAAGAACCATAGAAATTATGCCAAGTTTTATGCTTGGAAACCCAAACCCATAGCTAAAGGATATGCAGGAAAGCCCCAGGCCTGGAGACGTCAAGGCTACCTTAGACACCGTGAGAAGGAATCCATGTATGAACAAAATGGAGAAAAAAAACACGTGTTTGTGTGTGTGTTTGTGTGCATGCGTGAACACACACATCATTCATGGGCTACAGATGTTACTGCAATCTTAACAAAAAACAATGCTCCAAATAGAAAAAAAAACAGGAGAGAATGGGGTATTACTCATTTAGGTGTTTCTTGCCTTAACTGAAAACTAAAGACAAAATTAGCAGTTTCTAATTTGTACTATTTATTTGCTCATTTTATGCAGTGCTGGGCTTGGGGCCCAGGGCCCATAGACTCTTGTCAAGCACTCTGCCACAGAGCTACAACTCCAGGCCCAAGCTCTCGCCACTGCCATGTATGATATGGTCTCATACTTTCCCACAACGAGGCATTCTTGGGTTCACCTTTCAGACTGCCCCTTAATGTCTATCTTTACATGTATAGAGGTGTGATGTCTTCAGTTCTCAGATGAGTCCCACGAATAAAGTAACCTTGGCACCATTCTCACCGCATAGATGAACAAATTGGGGACATCTGTGGGAGTCAAGAGCCCCCATAAGCCCCGCTGAGGGCTTGGGCAAGACTCCTTTTCTCTCTCTCTGACATCATCTTGTCTCCTCTTGCACAATCCCTGACCACAGCTGCCACACTGGGAGGTGTCAGCCATGCATGACAGTTCCGCAGGCTCCTGCCTCCCTTCTGAGGTTCACCATCACAGGCAGATCTGCAGGGGCCTGACCTACACGGGAGCCAATGGAGCAGCCCTTCTGAAACAGTGCTGATGTTTGCATTGCTGTTTAGTTTAATAACAGGGGGTTCCTTCCTTCCTGGTCTATTACTCATTGTTCTCTAAGCCACCACAGCAGAATGCCCATCGCAGACCTCAGGCTCATTGCTGAAATGCTTACCATGTGTGAAATAATACCGTGTGTGTTGGGGTGAGCCTTGATTTACATTTAAAATTTTTTTGATGGAGGTCTGGCAGGCTGGCTCAGTGGGCAAAGGCATCTGTTGCAAGACTGATGACCTGAGTTCAATCCCAGAAATCACATGGAAGGAGAGAACTTCCTGCAAATCCTCTGACCTCCACAGGCATGCTGTGGCATGACTGTACGTACACACACACACACGCATGCACACACAAATACATACACATACACACACATGCAAGCACACACACAAATACATACACATATACATACAAAATAAAGTAAAATCTATAATTTGTTTTACATTTTAAACTAAAATAATATATTTTATTACAAAATGAAACACAGTCATCACTTGGGGTCAAGCCAGTGGTGGCCTCAGCTTCTGCCTCCCACAAACACCAACATCTACAGATGCCCCAGTCCTTATGTAAAATGTCAGTCTCTGCATAGCTGAGGCAGGAGAGAAAGGCAGGGAGGATGATGGGGGAAAGAATGAGAAAGACCTCCATCTGGCCGGTCCTGCCAACGGCATCAGAAAACATCAGAAATGCCCAGAAAGCCCAAGTTACCCACAGAGACAACTCAAGAGTTTCCTAGGACACCCTTCAGAGACAGTCAGCAAAGTGTGCTTACATAGGGCCCAAGCACTAGAGTTCCTAGAACCACTCTCAGTCATAAATCAAAATGATGTCCATTAATCTACCTCACAACTCCATTCCCCAAGGAATATCCTCGAACATTTCCCCTTCCTGTCAGTGGAATGGGACCTTAGCATCTCTTAGAGGTGTGACTGGAGACTGATCCTAGTGTGTGTCTCTGTTCTGTGACATGCGCCACAATCCACACTAAGAGAAAAGGGTTTATTTGGCTTACACTTACACTTCACGGTCCATCACTGAGGGAAGTGCGGGCAGGAACTCGGGGCAGGCACTGAAGCAGAGCCCATGGAGGAGCGCTGCCTACTGGCTTGCTCCCCATGGTTTGCTCAGCCTGATTTTTTTGGACAAGCCCAGATCCCCTGTCCAGGAAAGTCTATCCACAGTAGACTGGGTCCTCCCACATCAACCATGAATCTAGAAAATGCCCCAGATTTGCTGACACTGAGGAAGGCAATTCCTCCGCTGATGATGGCTCTCTCTTGTGTCAAGCTGAGAAAAAACTTGACCAGCACCAGAACCAACAGCTTCCCAGATGGCTCTCCCTTGTGTCAAGCTGAGAAAAAACCTGACCAGCACCAGAACCAACAGAATCCCACATACACCCACTGTAAAGAAACCTACTTGTGATTTGCCCCAGAGAAGTCCACCTTCCTCCTTCTGGAGTCCATTTACTATTCAGACCATCTGTCTTCCTAAAAATCCCTGGGCTCAAGAGCTGCATTTAAAATGTCAGTTGGTAAATCCTCAATCCTGCTTCATCCTGGTTCACCGTGGAATCCTTTTCCTTGATCTGTGAGGCCAGGGATCCTGGGTTTGCCTAATTGGGGGCTCCTAAGGAAAGAGGAGTCAAGGTCCTGCATAGGGAGAATAAGGGCTGTGTCTGTGTCCCCATCACTGATGACAGAACCCATGCCCAAGCTCCTATAAAGCTGACATTCTCTCTGCTTTGCATATGCTGCCTAACACAGTGTGCACCTCTGTAATAAAGTCAAGAGCAAAAGCAAGACAGGAATGGTCCTACCCTGAGTGTTTTCAGTCCATGGTTGGTTGAACTCAAGTGAGGATACAGGGCGCCAACTACAAAACCACAGGAAAAAAAAAAGTCAAGAACCAAAAAAAATTAAAAAAAAAACCTCATGTTCTTTGTGAGTTATGAGTCTGAGTCTTTCCCTTAGCATATTTTCCATGTTGATAAACCAAACCATATATTACACGAAATCCTGTCTCACAATTATTTTTGCTTAATAGTCTAAACATTTTCCCATGGCCGCAATCTCCAAAAATCTTATCCAATTAGTAGATGGTGTTTATTTAACCATATTGAGATGCTTTCCATTTGGGGCTATTACATTTATAAAAACGAAAATGAAAACAATAAGCATTTGTGAATAAATCACTTATTTCTCTCCACATTCAGCATTGTTTCCTTGGGCTGGCTAGATGGCAAAGAAAAACAACACATTCATCCTTAATCCAGCCCCTCCCCAAGCTCGGGGCAAGAGGGTTATTTCTCTGACTGAGCCAACATAATACATTTCACCTCCTTCTCATAGCGCAGCTAGTTCATCTTTAAAATATGATAAATTCCTTTGAGCTAATTTCCTTTTCCAAAAAGCACTAATGATTTCATGCTTACTAAGAAAACCTTTATCTTATCTCCCAAGGTCTTTATTAGGGCTGCCCACAGTTACCCTGTGACTATACCCTGTCTCTATATAAGCAGAAAGGTGTAGAAAGCAGGCTGGGATCCACACAAGGAAAGAGTCAAGTATAACTAAATCAGTACGCACTAGGACTGTGTGAACGTTGGGCGGTTTTTCTTATTTGCTCATTAGGAGTTGGTTTATTCCTGTGCGTGACTTTGAAAACCACCAGTGCATACCTTCAAGCGCGACCTTTTAAATTGCATACCGCGTCTCATGTAGCTTGGGCTGCCTAGAACTCACTAGGTAGCTGCTGATGCTCTTGAATTTTTCATCCTCCTGCCTCCACTTCCTGAGTGCTGAGGTTACAGCTGTGGGTGTAGCTAGAGACTGAGCCAAGGATATAATGCATAGGCAAGAACTCTGCCATCTAAACTACACCCTCAGCCCCTCATGGGTGATCTTAATGGATTCTCTTCCTTTACCTTCAAGCTGCCCTTTCGTTTTGGTTTCTGAGACAGGGCCACACGCAATGAATGCAGCCTCAGCTAGCCTGGAACTCACTCTAGAACTAGTCTGAACTCACTGTTATCCTCCTGTCTCAGTCTCCCATGTATGTATTAGGATGACAATCATATATCACTAGGCTCAACATACAGTTCAGGTCAATGTTCAGTCTGGTTTGCAAGGTGCTATGAGAGAAATTTTTAAATATGCCTGACACATCCTTCTGTTCCTGAAAAAGTCCATGGACTGCTCTGTCACCCAAGAATCTGAGCTGCTCCCCACTGCCTGGGAAGACAGCACAAAACAGTGTTCAGAGCAGGGATGTGCAAGAACACCCCTCCCCGCCCTGCCTCCATCCCAGCTCCGGCCTGAACGCTCAGCTGCACCTGAGAGTTCATGGACTTTATCGCATTGTGCATGGGCTTCAGACAGCGCCATGAGCGTTCTGTTTTGTTGACACAATAAAATATATGTGCTTACATGAATACCAGGTCTGTCTCTTCATATTTCAAGACTAATACGTTTCTTTTCAGGCTTTGAAAGCATCCCATTTGGCAAAGCCCTCTGCCGGTCTAGGGAGCAGAGGGATGGTGTCTTCCTTCCCTTGTGTGCTCGTCATGCCAGAGCCACCTGGGAAAGCCACGAGGCCTGACTCCTGCTGGAAACACACAGGGTCACTGCACAGGACAGGAAGTGGGAGAGCCAGGATTTTGACACCAGAGCCAGATGCAAAGTGAGAGAAGACTGAGGCCAAGGGCAGGGAGGGGTCTGCCAAGAGGCCCGGTGCACAGTGCACACACATGCCAGGCAAAGCCACAAGCTTCAGAGACACAGAAATATTACGGGGCAGTTATGAAAGCTCACACAGAGATGCCAAAGAAACACGTCTCCTCTGAAAGGAGGTCAGCAGCACAGAGGTCACAGAAGGACAGTGGAAAATGGGTGATAGAGCCACTGGCTGGGATGTCGGCTTAGCACTCAGGACATGCCTACGTAGACATAGGAGTCGAGCACAGAGAGGCTCCTTGCCACCAGCTACCCTGAACCCTCAATGGCTATTACTTACTTTGAACCTAGAAGTCCTGAATGATAAGAAGTCCCCAGCAGCTGTGCAAGGGGCTGGTGTGACAGAGAGGAGGAGAAACGGTGGCAGCGACTCCTGGCAACTAACCTGAGGCAAAGGCGAGGAACTGGGTCAGGTATATTTCAAAGTTGAAGAGCTTTGTTAAGGAAAAGGCTATATTCTCCGCATTAAAAATGAGTAAGTAAGCAATTGGAAAAACTCTAGAATCGAACTTGATGGTGAACTGAGTCCATCGAGTAGCTGACCCCTGATGATAGAGGGTAGCTGACCCCTGATGATAGAGGGCCCAGGTGTCCACGCATGGGCCAAGCTAGGCAGGAACCCACAGTGTCAGCTAGACTCAATACACAGTATCAGCGAACACACAGCATGCACCTAACACGCCCAACATGCAGCCCAGGCCCGAGAGGGATTGCTCTAGACGGACGGGCCTGGTCAGATGGTCATTAGCTTTGCAAGCTCGCTTCTCTCAGATCTTCTACGGCCACACCACAGTCCAGGGAAAAAGAAAGCCAATTGCACACCACACAGCAATCTGTATTTTCTGGTAGGAGATGAAAGAGGGAGGAGGGAGGAGGAAAGGAAGAAGAGGTGGAGAGAAGATGGAGGAAGAGGGAGCTACTGGCCCAACTGATTTTAGGTACTGTACTTTTTCTTTCTGTGTGTGTGGTGCGCACATGTATATGGCAGCACACAAAGCCCGATGTCAGGCATTTCCCTTCAGCGCTCCTTGGCACTCCTCTTTGAGGCAGGGTCTCTCAGTCAAACTCAGTCTAGCTGGCCAGCTCTGGGAAGCCTGTGCTTGCCATTCAAGGCTGGAATTACAGTAGACAGACTGCCACACCCACCTGGCATTTAAACCAGATCGACAGATTCCAACTCGAGTCCTCATGCCTATGTGGTAAGCACCTTAACCACAGAGCCATCTCCCCAGGCACATGTTTTATTTAACCCAATGCAGCCAAAATAAAGCCATCTCAACGTGTGATTCGTAGAGAAATTCCTGCGGGTGCTCCACACTGTGTTTTCAGACTGTTCACCCACGTTCCACACAGCTCACATAGGATGAGCCAGAGTAGCCAGCTGCCAAGCCCCACAACACACAGGCTCCAGGGCTGTCCCATCTCCTCCATCTGCCTGTGTTTATGGCTGCCAGCCACAGAAGGGAGGTCCCGCCACCTCGAGACACAGCCCCTATCTGCCAGACAGGCAGGACCCACTCACTACATCTGTCACTAATGGGCCCAGTCGAGCTGCTGCTCCTAACTGGAGCTGGACCTGTTGCCTGAATTCAGGACGCAGAGAAAACAAGGTCACTGTCAAGGGAGCAGAGCTGAGGCCAAAGAGGAACGAAGCCAGAAAGTATTAAAGCATTAAGTGATAAGAGCGGCTCGCTGCAGCCAATTGGCCTGCAGGAATTGCATGACTGCCTCAGAGGCAAGAGAAGCCAGGTCCTTCAGGATGCATTCCTATCAGACACAGGACGCTACAGGGCCTAGCTGAGGATGGGGCTCAGTCTTCACCCAGCCTGTGGAAATCCACGCACCTGCAGGGTCAGCCACCCAACAGCCATCAGCGAGGGACAGGCTGTGGCGCTGGAGAAAAGGGTTTCTGTGGGTTCCAGCTGAACAGACTTCTAGAGGGAAAGCGGAACGGAGGAAATTCCAGTCGTCTAGGAATTCATGTTCTGCAGACCACAGAATATAATGTTATAGGAAGGCCTCACCGATTCCTCGTCCCCATGTCTAAGTCCTTACCCTCCCTACAGAGTCCTCAATCAGCCTTCAGATCCCCAGAACCAGGCACTCTCTGACACTTGAGTAGAGTAAATAAGAGCTAACAGCAGGGACAAACATAATGAAAAGCCGAGACTGCATTTGAACTTGCACGGCTTTGGCAGGAAAGATGCTGATGCAACTAAACTACTGGGGATACAAACACTCTACAACCCGTGCTGGGCCTGGGGACAATGACACAGGGGCCCCACCACATCAAGAGCACAGAAGTTGTACAAACATCCACCTGGACCTTGACCCCGTATAGATTCCTGCTCTTCTAGGAATAACAGGGAAAGCTGTTGATTGAAGCCCAGCATGGACAAGCACAGCCCTTGGCTGTCACCATGAACTCTGTCTCACCCTAGCCTCTGGAGCTCAACCATGCTTGCAGGCTTTCACTTCTCTGTATCTCTCACTCCTGGGCTAACGCAGCCTAGCTCCAGCCCAACAGCAGACCAGTGTCTATAGTGGGTTTGGAAAACATTTCTCCTCCTAAGGAAAGGGGGAAGATGCCATGGGCTCACACACAACAGCTAGAAATACAGACACAGCTTAGGCGAGTCATCTAAGACCAGTGTGCAAGCAAAAGCCAGTATCCTGAAGACTAAGGACGGAGAAGCAAAGAGAGCCTAGTTCTCAGGGACACGGGAGCAGCCACATCTGTCTCCAATCATTGATCCCAATACCCTGTGACGAGTAAATAGACACCAATATATACCGACATATAAGAATACAGACAAACACTAACAGTTACTGAAGGGCGTAGGTGTGCATGTGTGCTTACATGTGTATGTGTGTGCATGTGTACCTGTGCATGTGTGCACATGCGTGGGTCCATACTATCCTAGTTTCATCTCTATGGCAGTGACAAGACACCATGACCGAAAGCAGCAGATAGGAGGAAAGGGTTTATTTCAGCTTCCACTTCCAGGTTACAGTCCGTGACGGCAGAGAAGACACAGGGTAGGTAGAAGACACAGCATGAGCCAGCTGGTCACACCACATCCACAGTTAACACAGAAGAACAGACTCGGCCATGCTACCTGCACACTCTTAAACAGTTCTGCCCACATCCAGAGTGGGCCTCCCTACCTTGAACAATCGCGACAAGCCCCGTAGACATGTCCAAAGGCCAACCTGGTGTAGCTAATTCCTCAGCTGAGACCATCTTCCCTAGGGATTTCTAGGCTGTGTCAAGATGACAGTTAAAGTTAGCCAGCACTCAAACCACACACCACACACACTACATACATGCACACATATCCATCAACACACATTCATCAAAGCACACCACACATAAACCACACACATATACACATGCACACACACACATATCATACACACATATGCATATATGTACATGCACATACAATGCACACATGCATATGCACACACATATGCACGCGCGCACACACTATAGGGCACTAGTGAATATACCCTAGTTAGTTTTTTTCAGGTTAAGATGCCAGCAAGCAGGGTGGTGGGCCTTCATCCAGTGTAACTGGTCCTTATAGGGACAGATGGCACAGAGGAGAGAAAAAGATGCTCACAGGACCAGAGTGACACCTTGGCCTAGATTCCAGCCTATCACCTGTGGTTGGCCCCCATCTCACCCTGTGTAACCTGCCAACTCTCATGATAAAATAGCAAGGAAATTGTTCTCTCCTCTCTAAGCACTAAAGTGCTGGGCCTCAGGACAGGGAACTTGGGGAGAGCCTAGAGCAAGGACAGACATTGGGGAGACATGTTGAAAAGGTAGGTTCTTAGACAGATGGGATCTTTTCTTTTTCTTTTTTCTTTCTTGAATTTCCTGCCACATCTGGTCCCTTCACCTACCAGGCTGGCAGTTCCGTCTCTAAGCAGCAAAGAAGGAATCAGGGTCCACACACACACACACCCAGGCAGCTGACGCGCCCAGCTGAGGACGTCGAGCATCTAACCCCGGCCCTGCCCACGTGGTTATATATTTCTATATACACCTTTTAGCCAACAAGTTCCACAACCTGAGCTTCTCAACCCCACAGTCCTCTGGAAGCCCTTGCTTTGCTGAGCCTTAGGGAATGACACGCCCCCAGGCTCAGGTTACCAAGAACCATGGGGGATGGTCAGGAAAAATGAATCTGTGTTTCTGATCCTATTTGCACACGACTGATGCACAGGTCCCGGACGTAACTGCCCATGCTTGTGAGCGCACAAGTGCACAGATGGAGTCCTCAGAAGCCATAGGCTGCTCTTCGCTAAGGCAGAGTGTACCTGCAGGGGCGGCTTTCTCCATCCCTGAGGAAGAGCACAAGCCCTCCTCCCACCCTGACTGGCGAGCACACCTACGAATGGCTCTGCCTGCTGCTTGGGGCAGATTACTCAGGTCTTTCATCAGAAGGACTCCACATGGCAGGGTGAGTGACCCCCCCACCCCGCCCTGGTGCTCCTGAGGTTCACATGCCAGCCCATCTCTTTAGCACCTTCAAATGCAAACCTGCTGCTGCTGAGTCAGTCCCTCTGTACCAGAGAACACCTGTCTTGACCCCTAATCTGCTCAGACCACCACTGCACACAACACAGGGCCACTGGGTCTTTCTGCAGAAGGTCTCCCCTCATACAAGCCTGCTGGGTACGGCCTAGTTCATGGTCCTAATGTGTCAATCTCATCGTATGGCTTCTTCTGGTATACTATGGATGCCTCGGGAAGTGGACCACTCCTCGCGCCTCATCTGCACCGCACGCAGCCCAGACTGCAGATCCAGCATTAGTCCGTCAGACCTGGGCACCGTTGGGATGGAGTTGTCTACACACTCAGTGTACCGAACCCACTACCCCAGTGCTTCCCCTTTGCATTCTGGGAGAAGTCTACCCTTCTCACTCCAGACCCAGTGTCCCAACCTGACTGACTGAATTCAGCTTCAATCCAAACTTCCAAATAAAGGGCCAGTAGCGTGGGATGTCCTGTGGTCACGCTGGACGGTGACAGTAAACTATCCTTGTTTTCACTTAGGATCTGCCCACAGAGACCACACACACACACACACACACACACACACACACACACACACACAC